>PVLA01008279.1:0-90890 GCA_004027455.1 Hydrochoerus hydrochaeris
TCTCCAAGACTTCTACCTACCTTGTCTTCCAGTAGATTTAGTGTTTCTGTTTTAATATTGAGGTCTTTGATCCATTTAGACTTTAGTTTTGTGCATGGTGATATGCATGGATCTAGTTTCAGTCTTTGGCATGTAGAGAGCCAATTTTTCCAACACCATTTATTAAAGAGACTATCCTTCTTCCAGTGGACATATTTAGACCCTTTGTCAAATATCAGGTGGCTGAGTGTCTTTGTAGTTGTGCTTGCGTCTTCTAATCTGTTCCATTGATCCTCAGGTCTATTTCTTTGCCAGTACCAAGCTGATTTTATCACTGCAGCTTTATAGTACTGTTTCAAGTCAGGAATTGAGATGCCTCCTGCCTTGCTTTTGTTGTCCAGAATTGCCTTTGCTATTCTAGGTTTCTTCTGTTTCCAAATGAATTTTAGGAGTGTTTTCTCTAGATCTGTGGTGTATGTCAATGGTATTCTGATTGGGATTGCATTAAATCTGTATAACAGTTGTTATACAATGTTATACAATGTTGGTTCTTCCTAACCAAGAGCAAGGAATGTCCTTCCATTTTCTAATATCCTCTTCAATCTCCTTTTTCAATGTTGTATAATTTTCAGCATATAGGTCTTTTACATTTTTAGTTAGGTTGATTCCTAAGTATTTTATTTTTTTACATGTTACTATAAAGGGCGATATTTTGTGTAGAGGAATGTATTGATTTTTGAGCATTGACTTTGTATCCAGCTACACTGCTGAACTTGTTTATTATCTCTAGCAGTATTTTAATGGAGTTTTTTGGGTCTTGTATATAGAGTATCATGTCATCTGCAAATAGTGATAATTTAACTTCTTCCTTTCCTATCTTTACTCCTTTTATTTCTCTCTCTTGTCTGATTGCCCTGGCTAGTGTTTCCAGAACTATGTTGAAAAGGAGTGGTGAGAGTGGACATCTTTGTCTTTTTCCTGATTTTAAAGTGAAAGCTTTCAGTTTTTGTCCATTCAGTATAATGTTGGCTGTTGGTGTATCATAGATGACCCTTATAAGGTTGAGGTAGATGCTGTGTATTCCAAGTTTCTGAAGGGTTTTTATCACAAACATATGTTGAACTTTGTTGATTTTTCTGCATCTATTGAGATGATCATGTGGTTTTTGTTTTTGGCTCTGTTGATGTGGTGTATTACGTTTATTGATTTGTGTATGCTAAACCATCCTTGCATTCCTGGAATGAACCCCACTTGGTCATGATATATAATCTTCTTGATGATTTGCTGCATTCTATTTGCCAGTATTTTGTTGAGAATCTTTGCATCAATGTTCATTAGTGAGATTGTCCTAGAGTTCTCTTTTTTGGTTGGATCTTTCTCTGGTTTTTGTATCAGAGTAATACTTGCCTCCAGGAATGATTTAGGGAGGATTGCATTTTTCTCAATTTCATTGAAGAGTTTAAGGAGTGTTGGCATCAAATCTTCTCTAAATTTCTTGTACAATTCAGCTGTGAATCCATCAGGACCTGGACTTTTCTTTGTTTGTAAGTTTTTAATTACATTTTCAATTTCAATAGCTGATATTGGGTTGTTCAAAATTGCTATATCTACTTGGTTGAGCTTTGATAGTTCATATGTTTCTAGAAATCTGTCCATTTCCTCTGTGTTTTCCACTCTATGTGAGTAGAAATTTTCAAAGTAGGTTTTCATGATCTTTTGAATTTCCATGGGATCTGTAGTAATTTCTCCCTTTTCAGTTCTTATTGCATGAATTTGGGTTTTTCTCTTTCTCTTGATAAGTTTAGCTAGGGTTTTGTCAATTTTGTTTATTCTATCAAAAAACCAGATTTTTGATTCATTAATTCTTTGTATTGTTTTTTTAGTTTCAATTGCATTAATTTCTGCTCTAATCTTTACAATTTCCTCTCTTCTATGAGCTTTGGGTTTAGCTTGCTCTTCTTTTTCTGGATGCTTGAGATGGAGCATTAGGTTGTTTATTTGTGCTCATTCTGTTTTCTTGATATAACCATATATTGCTATATATTTCCCTCTTAAGACTGCCTTCATTGCATCCCACAGATTACAGTATGTTGTTTTTATATTTTCATTGAATTGTAGGTATTGTTTTATTTCTTCTTTAATTTCATCTGTAGCCCACTGGTTGTTCAAAAGGCTGTTATTTAATTTCTATGTATTTATGCAGGTTTTACAATTTCTTTTGCCATTAATTTCCAATTTCAGTGCACTATGGTCAGATATTATGCATGGGATGATTTCAATACTTTTGCACTTACTTAATGTTTTATGGGATAATATATGGTCTGTTTTGGAGAATGTCCCATGTGCAGCTGAGAAGAACGTGTATTCTGATGTAGTTGGGTGGAACACTCTGTAAACATCTACTAAGTCCAATTGCTCACAGGTATGATTCAGTTCTGTTATTTCTTTGCTGAATTTTTGTCTGGTTGATCTATCTCTTTGACAATGGGATGTTAAGATCTCCTGTTATAATTGTGTTCTTGTGTATTTGGTTTTTTATGTCCATTAGTATCTGTCTTATATAGTTGGGTGCTCCTGTATTTGGTGCATATATATTTATAATTGTTAGTTCTTCCTCTTGAATTTTACCACTAACAGTGACCTTCTCTATCCCTTTTAATCATTTTAGGTTTGAAGTTCACATTTTCTGCAAATAGAATAGCTACCCCTGCTTTTTCTGGGTTCTTGTTGCATGGAATACTGTTTTCCATCCTTTGACTTTTAAGGTATGAGTTTCCTTTTGGGTCAGATGTATTTCTTGTATACAGCATATTGTGGGATCCTGTTTCTTGATCCATTCTGTCAATCTATTTCTTTTTATAGGTGAATTGAGGCCATTTATATTTATGGATGTCACTTATATGTACTGGCTCGACTTTGCTATGTTATGTTCCAGTTGTTTGCTTTCTGCTTTTCCTCTTATTTAATTGTTTATCCTACCTGGTGGTTTCTTTCTGTTGTTTTGGGGATTGTGGTCATTTTTATCTCTGTCTAGTATGTCTTTCAGTACTCTTCTCTAGGGTTGGTTTGGTGGACATGAATTTCTTCAGTTGTTCTTTGTCATGGAAGTATCTTTTTCTCCATTAAATCTGAATGAAAATTTTGCTGGGTACCTCAGTCTGGGTTGAAAGTTGTTCTCCTTCAGGGCTTGAAATACCTCACTCCAAGCTCTTCCTGACTAGGGTTTGTGCTGAAAAGTCTGCCGTGATTCTAATGGGCTTTGCTTGATAGGTGAGTTGTGTCTTTTCTCTGACAGCTTTTAATATTCTGTTTTTGTGCTGTGTGTCTGAGATCTTAATTATTATGTGTCTAGGTATGGATTTATATTGGTTGTGACTGTTTGGTGTTCTATATGCCTCACTTATCTGCATATCAGATACTTTCCCCATGTTTGGGAAATTTTTTGATATTATTTCTGTAAATACTATACGTATGTCATTTGTCTGGACTCCTGTATCTTCACTAATGCCCATTATTCTTATATTGTTGCTCTCAGCATCATAATGAAGGTTCTGGATTGTCATTTCATGCTGCTTTGTTATTTTTAAAAGTTCTATCCTTTCCTGATCACTAACTGTGGTCCTGTCCCCAAGGTCCAAAATCCTTTCCTCAGCTTCCTTTAGGCAGTTTTGCATGCTTTCAGTAGAACTTTTTGTTTCTTGGATGTCTCTTTCAGTTTGTTTCATGAATTCTGCTTGTTTTCTATATTATTAGTTCAAAGTTTCAATCAGTTTCCCATGCTCATGCACTTTTTTCTCTAGTTCTTCTTTAGCTGCATTCAACAACTCCTTTACTAAAGTTGTTATTTCTATCTTTACATGGGAGACTACTTCTAATTTGATTTCCTTCTAATTCTTCTTCAAACTTTCTTAGTTATAACATTTTCAGCCACAGAAATAATAATATTCAATATTATTATTATAATATAGAATATATATATATATATATATTCTATAGCCTGATGCAGTTGTTTTTTTATTTCACTTGCTATCTTTTCAGAGATTCCTGGTGTGATGCTTTTGGGGTCCTCTATTTCAATGTCTCCTATACTTGCTTCTGGTGAACTATATGTTTGAGACTGCATTTTGCTTTTTTGTTTTGTCATTTTCACTCTGCTTGGTGTTTTCTATGTGTAGGAGAGGGTCACACACTTTTCAGACACACCAAAGTCTTACAGTTAGTTGGAGCGGGTTTTACTATTGGCCCTATTTATCCCCTGTACACCTCTAGTTTAGGGGTATACTCACCACCCTGATACAGTTAATCTGCTGTAGTCCAAAGTTCGCCACCTGGGAGCAACGTTCCAAATTTTCTCACACTAACTGGAGCCCACTGAGATCTTCTGATGTTCTGGGTGGCAGGGCAGGCCCTCAGGGGAGGTTCCGGGCAGCCCACCCCTGAGGCAGGCTTCTGCTGTGTTTCCAGTGGCAGGGCAGGCCCTTGGTGGTGGTTCAGGGCAGCCTTGCCCTGAGGCTGGCTTGCGCTGAGTTCCATTCTTAAGTATAAATTGTGCTTCACATACCTACTTCTGTGGAGGTCAGAGGAGAATGGTTTTCTCCATTCTAGGATAAGAATCTACAGAGGAATGGAGGGGTTAAAGAGCCTAAGGTCACAGGGGATTAGCTTCCACGCACTGTTTCCATAGTGTCTTCAGCAGCAGCAGTCAAAGGTCTTCATTTTTTACTAAATATATTAATAAAGTTAAACAGCATATTTACTTCTGCTTATTTTCTTTGGGTATATCAGGTAAATCCAATTTGCTTCCATCATATACAGCTGATGGTATATTCGATATCAGTCTTATTCTATAGCTCTTGTCCTTGATAGAATGTTAAAAGAAATGGGGTCCTGTAAAAAAACTGCCTTTTTCTGATGGTTAATATTCAATCCAATTTAAACAAAAATGTAAAAAAAATTCTTTTTTTCTGTCTCTTAGAGGTTAGATATACAACAGTATCTATCCACTTTAGGACACTACTTAAGATTAATATGTTTTCAAAATATGTTATCAATCATTATTTTGAATCGCAAAAATTTTAGTATTTCATTTTAACATTAGCTATCCTTATAAAGTAGAATACTTGAGACATGATTTATGATCAATTTATAATCACTTAAATATTCCAGTTTTATTTCCTGACTGTCTTAGAGATATAAGTGTTTTAGGCATATAGGTATGAGCCCTTAAAGCTGTGTGGCAAGATGCCAGGTACAAGATGGCAGAGACTCAGAAATCATTTAACTTTCATCATTCACCTAAGGATGGCTGGAGATTTCCTCAAATAATTTCATTATCAGTCTCCTTATCTTGGCCTACAATGAATTTCACTCAACCTGCAGTCTCCTGAGAGGACAAAGAAGGAGGGTGTGACTTTGATGGAGCTGTGTAGCGTTTCTATGTGGGGCAATTGGACAGAAGTTTACATGATGTATCCAGAATGTCTGTTAAATAAATGAGTGAATGCATGGTAAAAGCTTTCATGAAACAGAAACTACAGAGGAAAATCTAGGAGGAGAGAGAGAAAGAAAGAGAGATCACAGCAGAAAAAATGTATATGGACATATATTAATGTGTGTGCTTTTGTACCATAGAAAGAGGAAATGACATTAAGTCTCTGGAGGGCATTATTTCCTTTTTTGGTGGAACAGCCAAAAATACTTTTTTTCCTGCCTGGATTTCATGGGAGAAACAAAAGCACATGAAAGAGTACTATGTTTGCACACATGTACTTATACACATTCACTCTATACGTATATTTATATATTCATATATTTTATTTTTATTTCATATGTTTATTCACTTAAATTGTAAGTGTGTACTGATGAATAAAAATTGCTTAAATGTATTTTAGGAGAATTTGTGAGTACACTTATTAAACCTGTTTAGAATATAAAGTAATAAATGAATATTGGCTATAGTATGACTCATGTCTTCAAGCATATGGAAAACTAAAGAAAGGTGAAATTATTTGAACAATATTGTTTTGAACATGATGAAAAATAGATACACAGATATATCTTTAAATAGTAAATACAATTGTTATATCTTAAAGAAGGCAAAATTTTTTTTAAAAGTAGTAAAATACCACAGAACAAGATGGAGCAAAGCCAATTGAGACAATGTAGTGAATCTGGTACAGAACTTCACAGCAGGTCACCTGGATAACAGTAATAGGTACCATAGTATGTCTCCTTTTCTTCACAATAGTTGTTCTTTCAATCAGCTGTAGCAAAATCAAAGGAAAGACAGAACATTACAACACTTATCAAAACACAATTGAATAGAGAAAATACCATTAATCAAAACAAAGCAAAACAGTGATAAAAATATTTTCCAAGAAGGCATAATTGTAAGGAAGCAATTTCAAGAGTAGATCAAGAAACAGCATCACAAGAATATTATTTCAAGAACTCGTAGCTATTTTTTCAATTTTTATTTTCTTCTTTTTGTTCTAGAGACATCATATAAGGGATAAGTGGATGTGGTGAATCTTTCTTGGCAAGAGAAGAGCAAGTCAGAATGCAAATCCCCCAGAATCCTCGGAGGGAGCAAGGCTGGCCTCTTATGCATGCAAATGGAATTGTCTCCTAGGGAGCAAAAAAGATATGAATGAAGAGGACAAGATCTTGCATGTAATAGTTGCTAAAATCTCATTACATAGAATATGAGTTTTCGGTTTTCCCAAAAGAAGCTATTATCCATTTCCTTTAAATTCAGATATAGTGCTCAAAATTATAAGATTTTCTGTCACATTTTTATTGAAAACCTGAGTTGCTAGCTGCCCTAACCAGACACTGCAGCATCTTAACAGCTGTATAATTTGAGGATGCTAAGGACCCTGAAAGACACATATATCAATCATTTTCTTGAATTTATCATATTCTTAAATATCCTCACTCAATGAAAAGTAACTTTGTTCTTGTTTCATATGTGTCATGCATCCATGCAGCATTATCACTTGACAATTTTGACATCCTTTAAGGAAATATCACCTAGTTTTCAAATATACAGAAAGGGTAGATTTTTGTCTGGACATCTCTAGCTCTTGTTTCTATAGTATAAATAACCACAACATTGTATTTTGTTACTTTGGATATGAATTCATTTGGATGACTTTTGTGAGGTCTGATTTAGGATACTCCTATGGAAAAAAAATTGCTTATTAAAATGTGGGTAAGTCTACTTAGAGAAAATCTAGAAATAAAATGATTTAGAAATATAATTTTCATTATTTGTCAATAATAAATCTATGGAGCCTTAAAATGTTGGCTTTCAATCAACAGCTGAAAGAGAAGCAAACTTGTTCGGAGTAAATTAGTTTGGAGAGCTTGAGGACTCAAATTTTAATTGAATGCAAATGGCACTCTCAGTATGCAAGGCACCATCACTTGAACAATCTTGAAAGAGATAAAAAGAAGTCTCTCTGTTCAGAAAATAGCACATTAAGAAGCTGTGGGTAGCCTAGTTATGTCAGTAAACCAGTATTATGTGTATGTTAGTAGAGCACCTCAGTAGATGAAATGTATTATAATCAGGATGTTTATCATGCATAATTACTGAACAGGAGCAGTATTATATGGTGCTGACAAGCATGGATCTGTATTTCTAGATTTATGTTCTTTTAGCCTCTTAAGAGGAGCTTGTTATGATGTAAAGTAGCACAAGCAGATGGACTGCCCTCCAGAGTACAATAGAACAATGTAGGATTTTACAGGAAAGAAAGTTTCCTTTAGCAAAAACAAAGAAATACAAGCAACTAGAAAGACCAGTTTGACCACTGACCAGAAGTACTGGTCATATGAAAATTCACTTGATATATCTCAACCTGACAAGTAGGTTATAAAAAGAGAGAGAGTAATAAAAAGAGAAAATTTTCTCAATAGGTGTTTGTGATTTTGGATCCATTTGTTTATCTTTCTTACATTTTATTTTCTAAAACAGGCAGACAAGAACAGTGCTACATATTTAATTGCATGAAGATTAAGTGCAGTGAGGATTAAATAGTAAGATCTATGCAATTATTGTTTTACTGATTTTATGAATGAGGAAAAATCCAAGAGTATGAGTTGCCCAATACTACCCTGGTAGATAGTAATTGAAATGCCTCATTTCTCCACAGATGTCACATACAAATCACTCCAAATGTTAGTGACATAAAAGAAGACTAAATGTTTTTTTCTCATGGCTCTCTTGAGTCCACTCTTTTGGACTCACCTGGCAACTGCATTTCCTTGGTGGTCAAGTGTGTGTGAGGGTAAATCTGGAAGAGCTGAGACAAAGCCTCTTCTTCTCAGTACCTGTGCCTATGACATCCTCACATCTGCATGGATGAAACAAACCTCAGCATGGAAAGACCTCCCCATGTTCCCATTTTCCACATTTACTAGTGTCATGCCCACCAGAGCAGGTCACATGATTATGCCTCTAGTCCGCATAGGAGGCCACATCTCATGAGCTTGGACACAGTGAGGATGTTTATTGGAAGGGGTTGGTGAAACAATGATCTACAACTACATATGTGAAAAACCCTTCAGTTGTTAACATGTGCCCCTTTACTTGACTTCTTTAGCTAAGGACATGTGTAAAATATAGAATGCCACGTATGAATTGTCAGGATGAAGTACTCTTTGGTATTTGAGTGTGTTTGCATGTGCTCACGTGGGCACTTGCGAGTACTCACAGGAGGCAGCACTGCTGAGACTCCTTGAAACTACCTGGAAACTACAGTGGTCTACAATTGAATAGAGAGTGTCTGGATAAGTAATATCACAGAAGTTTGTAGGAGAACATGTAATAGAAGTAATAAAAATTGAAAAGTAGGAATTTAATCAGAAAACAGATAATAAGGAAATTGATGCTTCCCTTCCCCAACTGCTAACACATTACTTATTGATGAGCCTTTGATGACATTAGTGCATAAGGCAACAGAAATTAACTACTGAATTGAATATAGCATAAAGTAATGTGTATCTGTATATATTATTTGTGGACAATTGTCTTGAGAAGATTCACTTTTGCATGATACATATTCATTGGTATCAGAAGGTTTCCATAAAGCTTTGAGCTTCTAGTGTCCAACTAAATAAAGTCTCAGTAGGTATTGGATAAATATTTGTGCATTGAATAAATGTTCTTATAGCTTTTGTGGTAATTACATTAATTAAACAACTTAGCTGGTTAACTTGAAAACTTATAATTACATGAGTAGCATAAATAAACCTTATTGTAACTACATATAATTTCGTAATAAAAATGTTGTATAAAATGTCCTTATATTGTGCCTCTTTAATACCAAAGAAGCACTCAGGTTACTATTGCCTGGTATTTCTTACTAGATAATATTTCCAAATAGATTAAAATTTCACTGTCTTTATTCATATGTCTACCCAGCATATTTAGATATTAAACCTTTTCAAGGACTGATGACAGAATAATAGGCAGTGGGATTAATATTTTTTACATTAATATTTCTGCTGCATGTCTATTTAAATGACATTTTGCAGGTCTTTTGATACTGAATAGAGTCATATTTTTCTTTCATTGATTCCTATCAGGTCATCAACTTGCACATAACTTAGCCAGGTGGTGGAAGGATAGAAGCAGAAGATTTAAATTCAGGCTATTCTGTGCATGTGTGTGCATGCACACTGTGTGTCTCTCCCTCCCGCCACCTTTCCAGTCCCTCTTCATTCCCTTTGTCACTCTCCTTTTTCTATCTTTTTGGTTTCCTCCCTCTTAATTTTTGTGTTATATCTTTGATATAGTATATTTTAAATATTTGTTGGTTACAATATTTCCCAGAAGGTTTAGCCATAAAATTGTGCTTTTATTCTCTATATTTTCTTCCAATCATGTATAAGTTTTACAGGTGTATATATGTCAAATTCAGGAATAATTTGAAAGTGATTAAGCATATCTCTTCCAAAGAACAACAGTAGCTCTTCTTATTTTGTGTTTTCATAGTCAGTTGACATGAATCTTAATTTAATATGATTATGCACTATTTTATCATTTATTTGTACTTCTGTAGGTTTAATAATTTGAACCATGTCTGCACTTTTCTACCTATATACAAACTGTACACATTTTTAGATATGCATCTTTACCATGTTGACATATAATAAACTGTTTACCTTCTTAAACATTACTTTCCAAAATGTTTTTGGATGCTACAGCATGGATAAACTAGACACATGTTAAGTAAATGAAAACTCACAGAAAACTACAAGTTACACAATTGTATTTTGTTATGATTTAAAACTAGTGTCTATGAAAAGTCTTATTTCAGGGACCAGGGATTTAGCTCAGGGGCAAAAGGGCCTGCCTGGCAAGCCCAAGGTCATGAGTTTGATCCCTGGTACCAAAAAAAAAAGTCTCATTACAAAGAGACGTAGATTGAAAGGTGAATGGACCATGGGGTGCTACACTCATCAGTGTTAGTCCATTGAAAAGTTACTGCAAATGGGGCTTGGTTTAGAAGAAGTCGCTGGCACATGACTTGGAAGGGTATTTTCTTCTGCTTGGTTGCTCCTTTCTCTCTCCACTTCTTGGATGCAATTGGTTGAGCAAATCTCCTTAATGCTTTTCATCTTGGAGCCAATCAACCATAATTTCAAGTCAAAGAAACCATGAAAAACAAACAAACAAACAAAAAACCTCTCTTTTAAATTGTTGGTGTTGAGCATTTTGATCCAGCTTATTAAAGTTGACTAATACAGAAAATTGATACTAGAGAAACAGCTCTAGGTGTGACTGTACCTGGAAATCTGGTGAAAAATACTTTGAAAGTAGTAGCAGGAGGAGGTTACAAAGATTTCTGTGCTGGAGAAGTTCTGGAAGGTTATATTCAGAAATTGATTGATAGGTCTAATTAGAGTTCAGATCAGAGTCATGATAGAAGAGTGGACAGGCAAGGCAGGCCCAGGACATTTTATTTGGGTATGAGTACTTTTTTGGAGGTTCATTTAGAGGTCATATATGTTACACTCTGGCCAAAAAAACGGTCTACATTTTGCCAGGATTTTTGTGAACTCACTGGGATCAGAAGCGTGTGCCACCCCACCCGGCCTGATTGTCTTATCATAATTCTAGTTAGTTCAGATTTTTTTGTGGGGGGATAGTGGTGGTGATAGTGGTCAAGATTTCATAGTTTGGAAAATTGACTCAAAAATATATATGAACTAAGTAGATCTATAATAAAATAATTATTTTAGGAAACTGTTAATGTTATCAGAGTTATCTAAAATTTTGGCATGTGGATATTGACAGTATAAATAATTTGACACTATTTTGGTAGTCTTTTTTTGTTATTATTTTATTTTTTCTGTTACTGGAGATTGAACCGAAGACAGTCACCACAGAGCTATATCCACTGTGCTTTTTACTTTTATTCTGAGACAGGCTCTCATTAAGTCGATACATTTCCTAATCTAGTCAAACTTGTGATTTCCTTTCCTTAGCCTTGTAAAGTGATAGGATTAAAGACATGAGTCCCCTAGTCTGGTTGGTAAAGATGTTTATATGTCATTCGTATGTAGCAATTTGAGCTCTCTCTTATGTCCTTTGTCTAAATCACTGTTGTTTTATTTTATTATTTCCCATTCCTGAGGATTTTGTATTTTAAAAGTCAATGTTTTTGAAAATTTCTGTAATGGTTAACCATTCTCTGTTTTTATTTATTTGTGCCTTAATTTTATTTTTTCATTTTTTCTCCTTGTTTTCCTTTTAATTTGATCTATTTCTTTGTTCCTCAAAGCAGAAATTTAGACTACTGATATGAGATTTTTTTCTGCTTCAATATAGATTTTTTTTACTATACTACTGTGAATTTTCTTCTAAGTGCTATTTAAATGTATCCTGTTACTTTTTGTATGTATTTAAATGTATCCTGTTATTTTTGTATGTCTTTGTTTATATTTGTTTATATTGTCTAATTTCCATTTAAATTCCACTGTTTCACCTGTTACCTAGGAATGTGTTGTTTAACACATATTGTTATACATGTTTAATTATATATATATATATATATAAATTTTCTTTCTTACTGGTTTCAAATTTAATTCTTGTTTAAGCAGAGAAAAGAATATAATTTAAATTACTTTACTCCTTTAATTGCATTGACTCTTGTGCTATGGCCAAGCATAAAGTTTGTCATGGGGAATTGTCCATATATTCTTGATCTGAACACATATTGTATGGCTGTTGTTTTAGTGTGTTATGTTTTGGTCACCTAACACTAGTAGGTCTACATTTTTATTGAAGTACTCTGTAACTTTGTTGATCCTCTGCATAGTTATTATATTCATCTTAAGTGGAAATTTAGGCTATAACAAATATTTTTGACATCAATTTTTCTTTCCTGTTCAGTTAGGTTTTCCTTTGTACATATATCCATTCCAGCTTTCTTATATTTACTATTTTTTTACTGATACCTTTTAAATGTTTGCTTTCATCCTATTTTTATTCTTAGAAGTAGATATAGTTGGATCATGTTATTTTTAAAATTTGTTTTTCCATTCTCTGCTTTTCACTGAAAGCTTTTTCTCATCTAATATGTTACTAAAAATATAGATTCCTTAGATGCTACTCTGTTATTTATTCTTTTATCTTAAACAGATACTTTCTAGTATGACATTTAACTCTTGTTGTATTTTATAATATATTTCAATTATTTATTTAGGTTATCTATAAGTCTCATACTGTGTGATTCCATCCTTATAACATTCTAGAGAATAGAAAGCCATGAGGACATTAAAAATTTAAAGGATATCAAGGCTTAAATATGAAAGAAGAATGAATAGACGGGGAGAGGATAATTAGAGCAGTGAAGATATTTTATATGATACCAAAATGACAGATACTTGTTGTAGATTTGTTACAATATACAGAATGTTTAACATTATGAGTGAACCTTCATATAATATTATGTGTTAGTGAAGATTTATTGATTATAGCAAATATATTGCTCCGTTAAAGGTTCATTGATTATAACAAATGTATTGCTCCATGTTAAAAATATAGGAGGCTATGTGTGACAGTGTACAGGATTCTCTGACCTTCTAACTCAGGGTTTTGGGAACCTAAGATCTCTCCAAAATTTGAAATTGATTAATTGGAACAAATTGAGATGTAGACAGGGATTGGGTGTAATTGTGTGAATAAAGTTATTGCAAGAGGGTCACATGAGGGTAACCTTGACTGTGGTGATAATTTCACAAAGCTATATCTGTGACAAAACTCCATAGAACTAAAACTGCAAACACAGAGATTATTATGTAGTCACCCCAGCTATTTCTTAGGGCTTGGTTCCTGAATTTCTAAGAATTATAATTCCTCAGAAGCTCAATTTCTTAATGTAAAATGTAATGTAGTTTTTACATATAGCCTCACATATCATCTTACACTTTTAAAATTGTTTCTAGAACATATTTAAAATTCCTAGATTACTTATAATAGCTCATACAAAATGAATGCTACATAAATATTTGTCACACTTTATAGTAATGACAAGAAAATATCTGTGCATGTTCAGCACAAGTACATCTTTTAAAATTTTTCTACTATTGGTTGAATCAATGGATAGAGATCCATTGAAGAAAGTGGATGGAATATACATAAAAATAAATCTGAAGATACTTTTTGGAGCATCAACAATACATATATATAATATTTCCTAATTTTACTTATGTACTTCTACTAGTATTAATTTCTTCATACAAATCCTGTTATTACCTATTGTCCTTTCATTTCCATTATTATTTCTTGTGGGATGAGTATACTAATGAGAAATTCAGTATTGTGTATGTTTTAACTTTTTCTTAGTTTTGGAAGGAAATTCTTCTATGTATAAACTTTTTGTTTGCAATGTTTTGACATTTTGGATATTCCATCTCATAAATTTCTAAAATCATCAGTTTCTGTTGACAAGTCAGTTATCAGTCTTATTGAAGCTCCTTTATACTGACAAATCATTTTATCCAACTAAGACTCTCTTGCCTTTGATTTTTGATGATTTTCTTTTCTTTATTTATAAATTTTATTCTGTTTATTGATTGATTGATACTAGGGATCAAACTCATGACCTCACAATTGGAAAATGGAATCGCACATGTAGAGAGAAATAGCACAAAGCAGTGCTGACAAACACCAGAAGCTGGAAGAAAAGAGAGGATTTCTCCCTATACTCCAAAGTAGTGATATGAAACTATGTTTATCTGTACCATGACCTCCAGAAATGTTAGAGAATAATATTCTGTGATTTTAAGTAATCAAATTGTCACAATTTTTATGACACTTTTTAAAAATTTTATTTAAAGAGAAAAAAAAGCAAAAGAGAAAAAGGGGTAGAAACAATACAGAATTTCAGAAAAAAAAGCAGTAAGAAATCACTAGTTGATAAATTACATACTGTCTTCTTAGACCTAGTTGTTAAAGTTACAAAATTAAAGCATACAAAGTGTACATTCAAACAGTGAGACTGCAAAGAAGTTCAATGATCTAGTAACAACTAAGCAACATGGTTTTCAATCCTACACACTTAAACATACATGCAGCCATATCCTCCAGAGCACTTTCTTTTCTTCTTTTTACTTTTTAAGTCCATTATCTGCTTAGTTATATCTTGTTTCAGGTTGCTCAGTACCTTACTGACTTGTTTTGTTGTTGTTATATACTTTTAATCACCTTATGTAATTCTGTTGCCTTGTTTTTGAGTTACTCCTCATCCATGATCCATGGATCGGCTTTGGAGGAGTTGGGAGATTTTTGGAGGTATTTTGTTACTTTCCTATCTACTTTTTTCTTTTTTGAAGGTAGTAAAATACAGCAGAACAAGACAGAACAGACTCATGTGACTGCACTGCAATAAAACTACCACAGAACCTCAGAGCAGGTCACCAGGATACAAGCAATGGGCTCAATAGAACAGCCCATTTTGTTCCCATTAGCTGTTCTTTCAATCAAATACAGGAAAATGGAAGGAAATATCAAACTTTTAAAAACAGAATATTGAATAAAGCAGTACCATTAATCAAAACTGAGCAAAACAGTGATAAAAATATTTGCCTTCAAAGAGATGGTGGAAGGAAATCCCCCTTACTTGCCATGCTGCATACATTCATCCTCCAAAAAGATACTCAGACCGCTGGTGCCGACTTGCTAATGGGGAGGGGGTTGCCAGGCCCCCAGCTGCTCATCAGGGCAGTGAGTAGTCCACCTGTTCTTCCAGCGCCCAAAGTTCCAACATGATGCAGAGCTTAGGAGTTGCTGATAGTTCTTGCCCTGGTGTGCCAGTGTTTTGCCAGTTGCTCACCAGGGCGGTGAGTAGGCCGCCTGTTCTCCAGCACCCAAAGTTCCAAAATGATACAGGTTCAGGTCTTATGAAACTTTTAAGAAACTGATATTTTCTTCCTCTAGTCTCCTAGGCACTTTTTAAAAACTTATGTTTCACTCCATTCCTTCAACTAGATAATCTTACTTGCCCTGTGGCAGAAAATGCCCCACCCAGCAAGTATATTTCAGCTTGTTAGTTACCCAAGTAATAGTTTCTGCTTCAGTTCTGGTTGCTTCTGTCTCTTAGAGATGGCTGACCACTGTGATGCATTATATAAACCAACCCCCAATGACAAGCCATTCTGCATCTGTACTTCCTGCTTGCTTATTTCATATAAGCCCTAGACCACCAGAGATCAGAGCCTGATATTTGGGAGTGATCCTAATCAGTGTTGGTCTACATAAATAAATCTGTCTCCAAATCCTAGGCATCTTTTCAGCATTTCTGCTTGCTGTTGCATCTGGTGCATTGAGTGGGGAAACTGACCTCTTCAGTCACAGGTCATGGCCCTCACAGAGCAGGAACCTCTCAGCTCTCAACAGGAAAGTGTGTCCTTGAGATTTCTGAAGTCCCCTTGGATGTCTAGAGGAGGATTCCTGTCTCCCCACTTGAGCATTTCACATCAGACCCCAAAGGGAGGAGGATGCAATCTATCTGCCTATCTGTCTGTCAGCCTGCCCGCCTGTCTGATTCCAGTAGGACTCCAGGAGCATACCAGCTGGTCAGTCTGTCAGTCCCGCTCAATTGGAGCAGAAGAGCTTGATCATCTCTTCACAGTTAAGACCACACTCAAGGGAAGAGGGCTGGAATGTTTAACCTCTGAGTGCCTGTTGAATGAATGTGTAAGTAGAATGGACAATGTAAGCAATGAGTTGCTCTGCCTGTGCACCAAGACTGGGAAGCACTGTTTGTGGTGGCTGATTGTGCCCTGACCTTGGTTGCATGGTGATCCACATGTGTTATAACCGAGGCCTTGTACACTCCTGAGTTAAATTGCACTTAATTCCCCACAGCCAGTAAGGCATCTGAATGTTCTTTCTCTGAGGGGCACCCACCCTTTGTCTGTTGCACCCCCTTTCAAGGGTACACAACATATACAATAGGGAGATAGAATGGCAACTAATTAGTTAAAACCCACAGTCCCTGAAAGCAGGTAAAAGGGTTGGTATGAAACCAAACCACTCCCTAAATCAAAACAAAACAAAACAAAATGAGGCCCACTCTTCCTAGGCACCATCATCGGCCTAGAACTCTGTCTAGGCACCATCATCACTGCTGCAGCTGCCAAAACCTGTAGCTTCACTCCCTGCTCCAGACTCCTCTACTTCCAGCCAATTGAATTGGTTCCAGATAGTCATTTCCTGCACTTGGGCAAGAGGTCCTCTGTCCAGAGCCTTCTACTTACATGCCCATCCTGGTCATGGTGCCCTCCAAAACCCACCTCAGATAACTGTCAACAATTCCTTCTGAGGATATTTTGAGGAAAAATTGGACTGTCAGCCTTTACAAATGAATTGCACCCTAATGGGCCTGAATAGATAGGGCAGAACAAGCTTCAGTGCATCTCAAAGATATCAAAAAGGGGATGTGAAGACTCATCAACTACTATTACCTAGATACCTGATGAAAGAAAAGCATCTGATGTCTTTAAGAAAATCCAGTCTGATAGATGATGCTCTGGCTATGAGTTTTAAGGGCTATAGATACAAAAATAAGTGCCTCTTCCATCTGTAAGACTCTAAGAAACCTGACCATCTAGGCCCACCTCAACTTGAACCTCCTCACCCTCTTGGCCCTGTATGGATAGCACAACCTGAAATCCCTCAAACTGGGCCCCCCAAATCCCAC
This sequence comes from Hydrochoerus hydrochaeris, assembly GCA_004027455.1. NCBI lineage: Eukaryota > Metazoa > Chordata > Mammalia > Rodentia > Hydrochaeridae > Hydrochoerus > Hydrochoerus hydrochaeris. The sequence goes on from PVLA01008279.1 coordinate 17,199, forward strand.
AGTCTTTGCAAAAGTCAGGGGCAAACCTGTCACTTTCCTGGTAGACATGGAACAGAACTTTCTGCCTTCAAAAGTTCCCTGTGTCAACAAGTTACTATCACTGGGGAAACAGGGACTCATGCCTCTTACCCTTTCTGCCAGGCACAAACTTACAGCCTGGGAGCACATCTCCTTTACTCCAAGCCATCAGCCTCCCTTGTGTTTAACCTTGCACATTCAACTTTGACTGTTCTCTGAGAAAAAAAGATGATGCCTGCATCAGCCTGAGACAGATAACCACAATCCTGAAGTTCTAAAAACTCTCCCCCCCACCCAGAGGTAAGAACTAAAGACTCTCTTTCAGTCCTGGCCAACTACCATGCTGTTTCGCCATGATCCCCATTGCTGTCAGAGGCCATGGTAGGCATAAGCAGGCATCCAGACACACATCAGCCCATTAGAGTGTTAGTCACCTTGGGCAAGATCTCTGTGTCATCAACAATGCAGCCTCTGTTTGCAAATTGCTCCCATAAGCTTCTACAACTGGGAAAATCCTGAGATGAAAGGCCAGCCCTCTTGAACTTAATCACCTTAAGGAGTTAAAAATTTCCCACCTTGATTACACACCTGTATCCTGCATGACAAGAAAGCCATCCTAGTCATCCAAACAAACCCAAAAGGTCATCCTAGAGGCTCTCATACTCAGCCCAAGCCAGGATACCTTTATCTTGTTGTGCCTGAGGACCCTGAGTCTGACCTGCATCCTATGTTCATCAACCCCAAGCTGCTCAATAACCACTACACCAACACTAGTAGTTCTGTATCCTACACCATAGTGTCCTGCTTTGCTGTCAGCAGCTCCTCCTGCCACTGTTTAATACTGGAGAATACCACATCATTTTAGATGGGGCCCAAGCCTTAGTGGTCAAAAGTCCCCACCATCATGTTTGATCCTGATGATTGGTGAATACAGTCCTATCCTGAGAACATCCAAGCTGGGGCTATAATGTGATGAAGGGCCATGAATCCTTACTTAGTTCAGTGCTGCACTGTTCTTCTGGTAGACCTCAGAGAGGGAGGCAAGAAGCTAAAGAACATGTCTAAAGTTATGGAAATTGCCCACAGAAGGCCCCACTGAAAAGCAGATCCTGTGAGATTGATGGACACCTTATCAAACATAAATTCCTGTTCCTGATTGAGGGCACTCTACCTCTGCTGGGATGTGACCGGCCTCCCTCACACTCAAGTCCACCATCCCAGACTTGATATTGAAACTGACTGTACCCCAGGAAAAAGAATAGCACCTACATCAGCCTGAAATGCCTGATAATCATAACCCTTCCACTTTGAGAGACTCATTTGCGGAAGTAGAGACAAAGGACTTACCCCCAGGACATGCTACCAATCATGCCCTATTGCTGATCAGGCTCAGTACTGAGGCCACCCCTACCTATATCTAACAGTGCACCTCTCCTGCCTGTAAAGCTTGTTCAAGTTCTTCAAGCTGCCAGTGCCACCACAGTTGCCCTCCATGTTTGTTGCCTTAGTTGTCTGCCACCCAACCTGCTGGTACACCTGCCTGGGCCTAGAAATTATCTTCTTCTGCCTTTGATGGGCTCCTGTCCCCAGCCCTTTTTTGCCTTTCAATTTAAAGACCCCAGTTCTGGACTCAAAAGCCAAAATCATTTGGACTCAACCTCCAAGAGGTTCAGTGATGCTTACTCAGACTATCAGTCCCTGGGAGCACCCAGTGGCCTCCAAAGGCTGCCTTCCCCTTTGCTTCTGGCCCTAATAGCTGCTGTCCTTCTGATTACAAAAACCAACAAGCTCACCCTAGACCGAGACCTAATTGTTCACGTGCCACATGATGTATTGGAATGGATTGCTTTAAAGAAGGGCTCCCTGATATATGCTAGTGCATCGCATTTACAGATAGAAATAACTCTGTTAAGAATGAAGCCCAATGGGTTAGATATACTGTAATCATCTAACCCATTTGTCCCCGGAAAAAACTATTTTGGTTAAAAAAAATCTCCCAAAGGGTTGATCTGCACAGCACACTGCTGTTGAGACCTGCCACCAACAACACAAAATAATCTAGTCCAGAAACCTAAGGCCCCTCTGGGGATCCAATTGACCAAAACATCAACTCCAGCTAGAAAATTTTTACCCAGTATACCCCGAATATCAGAGCCAGATCTGCCCTGATCATTTTCTGTACAAACTCAAACTCCAGCCCTTGACTTCATGTGCTATAGTAGACTCTCCCCACTTAAAGATATGTAGATAGATCACTCAGAAATAAAACACGAGCCTATAGAAACAGCTTGTAATCATTTAAGAGGTCAGCTATGTCTGTAGACATTCCTGCACACATATGTAACCCAGGTACATATTAACTACCTCTGCAAGTTTCAGAAATCCAGGTTTAGATCCACTGGAAAATTTACCTGGACAGCTCCTCCAAGGCTCACTCTGAAGAGACAGTGCACACATGACTAAAGCCTGAGGATATCATTCACAGGACTGCTCCATACCTATTCCCCTTGATTTTTCTTTCTTTTCAGCATGCTTGCCCCAGTCCTTGCTTCCCTGCCCACTGCTAGTTGCTTCCCTCCCCCCTTAAACTGTATAGATAGTTGCCCCAAGAGAATAGAACAATCAGCCAAACACTTGACCAATAATTTGATGAGTGCCTATGTTACAATGGACATTCTCCTAGATCAGATTAACTCCATCACTACCTTGCCAAGGTAATGTTACAGAACAGACAGGCCTAAATTATGACTCCTCCTGTAGAGCAATTTAGGGAGAGCTCTGTAAAAAGAAAATCTTGGGGACCTCAACTAGAGCCCATCCTAGGATCACTGACAACCCTAAATTCTAGTTTGGCCTTGTATCAGAAGATTACATGTTATTGTCCCATCAAAAATTTGCCATGGAAACTAAAAGAGAGGATAAATGTAGCAGAAAATGTCCCCCCAACCAGTGTATTTCAGTTCATTAGTTTCCCAGGTGATAGTTTCTGTTTCTGATCAGGAAGCTCCTGTCTCTTAGAAAAAGTTGGTCACTGTGATACACATTGTATAAACCAATTCCCAATTGACAATCCATTCTGCCTCTATATTTCCTGCTTGCTTATTTCATATAAGCCCTGGACCACTAGAAATCAGGGCCTGATATTGGGGAAGTGATTCCCTCAGGGCCCTTTGGTGTGAGCAAATCTGCCTCTGAATCCTTCCGTCATTTTGGTGTTTCTGCTTGCCATTTCAGCCCTTCATTGAGCTAGCTAATTCTTTCTTCTAGCTTAAATTTGCAATTGATTCTAGAAGTTTTTCAGTTGTGTAATGACCTTTCAAATTCTTTTAAATTGTTGGATTCATTTTGTCAATCTTTAATTTTTTTCTATTTTGAAATTTTTATTTGAGCAGTCCTTCCTGTTGTGTTTTCCTTTATTTAGCAAATACAATTTTTTGCAAATTTGTAATGTTTATTTACATGCTTGTAGAATAAGTCCAATGTGTGAGTGTTTGAGAAACAATTTCTATTAGCTATTCTTGTGTATACACAAACAATCTTACAGGTCTCATAATTGTTTTGGATATCGGTCACTTTAACTAATGTAATATGACAATTATAGAAATAAACTCACTCACTCTATGGGTTTCCTTGGTTTTCCTGATAATACTGTTAATTTGTTAAATGATCTTCCTTTACCAGTTCAGTAGAATGAATTCTTCATTGTCAAACCAGTTGACTTTCTGTTTAGCTAATAAACAGATAGAAATACCCTTAAGTGAAGAAGATAAGATGGAAGATGGCCGATCAGTGAGCAACAAAATACAAAGCCTCCCCAGAGAAACAACTCATTTGCCAGAATAAAACACCCTGGAGAGACCCAGACAGAGGGAGATGGATCCTTTTGACACAGGAAGAAATTAAAACATAAAAAGCTTGTCAAATATGTCAGGACTACAACTGAAATAGCTAAAAATTATGGGACACAGCATTTTCACGGTGACCTGCCAAGTTTGCACCAGCTTGAATCTGCGCAGGCAGGCAGAGCTGCCCAAAGTCTTTCCCACTGCCACTCACAGGAAGAACAGAAGCGCTGAATTCGGGGGTTGGTGAGCCCAATGGAGAGCAGAGCTGGTAAAGGGACTTTCATTAATCCACAGTCAGTACTGGGAATGAACCCCCTCACCTCGGGAAGGGCATGACCAAATGGGCAACATGTTGGAATCAGGCAGGAGGAGCCTGAACTGGGAGCCACAGTGATTTCAGTTGGTTTCTCCCTCCTAAGAGCAGATTCATGGGATGTGCTTGGACTTGGCCATGCCCCTGACTGGGACCTAATGAACCATTGCAAATTGATTCCCTGCACTTAGCAAGCACTAACCACGTGAAGGCACCTGAAGGTTGGCCGGCCCGGTGAGGAGGGGCAGGCAAACACAGCCGCTGCTTACACCTCAGTGACAAGAACAGGCAGGAGAGAGCAGAGTTCCCTCGCCAGCGTGCTTTGGAGGAAACATGGCCAACAGGGAAGGGGGCTGAGATCTGCACTGTAACCCATGTGGAAGAAGCCAGGGCCATGAAAGGAGAGAGAGGCAGGAGGAGGCCCCCAGCCCAGAACCCTGAGAGCCCTGATCCAAGAGAAGGAAAAACAAGGGAGACTGAGGGTGGGAAACACACAACATCAGACATGGCTTCAATGGACATTAAGAGATATCTTTGGGACTTTGTAGACAGGCACAAAACTGAAATATTAAATCAAGTAAAAGTCAAGATATGAGTAGTGTAATAAAAGAAATGCTCTCAGGAAGCATCTCTCAGGATGATACAGATAGAAGATAGGAGGAACACAAAAAAAGGAGAGAAACATTCGATAAAGAATATAAAGAAAATATAGAATACATGAAGCAGACTCAAAGAGACTACCAGGAAATTAAAAACTCCATTGAAACCTGGCAAAACTCCTTAAAAGAAACTAAGGATAGACTATCAAAACTTGAAGACAAGTTTTCAGTGTGTGATCATGAAAGGAAAGATCTCTTAAAAACAACAAAGGAACAGGCAGTAACAAAACAAAGGCTAGAAGATGACAAGAGAATCCACAAATTAAGAATAAAAAACATGAACAAAGAAGCAGGAATACATACAGGCAAATTACAAAGGCTATTCACAGAAATAATTAAGGAAAACTTCCCAAGCATGAGAAAAGAAAATGACATTCAGCTATCTGAGGAATACAGAACTCCAGCCACCTACAACCAAAACAAATCTACAGCCAGACATATAATAATCAAGATGCCAGAGGTTCAGTGTAAAGACAGAGTGTTGGAAGCCATCAGAGAAAAGAAACAGATTACCTATAAAGGTAAGCCCCTCAGTATCACGACTGACTTCTTGACACAGACCATCAGAACAAGAAGAGCTTGGAGCGAAGTATTCCAAGCCCTAAAAGAAAAATAACCTCCAGCCCATATTGATATACCCTGCAAAACTGTCACTAGAAATTAATGGAGAGGCAAGATGCTTCCATGACAAAGAGGAACTGGGGGAGTTGGTGACCACCAATCCAACCCTACAGAGAATGCTGAAGGACATTGTAGAGAGAGAGAAAAAAAAATACCAGGATTTTAGGAACAGTGGCAGAAAGGCCTCAATGAGTGGGGCAGGCAGTAGAATGAAAGAGAAAACTATACAAACAAAGGCAGAAAAATAGCATAGCAGAAATGAGGCAGAGAAGGATGGCTAGAATCTCTAACATAGATGGCCTTGTTACACTATATTGTTAATAGTGCACCAGGATTTAAAACCTACATTATTCACACTACTCTGCTTAGATGTATTATATTCTGTTCCAGTCATTCTACCTGTACTAGATTTGAAGACACAGATAGTAATTCCCAAAATAACAGGATATAGTATGGTAATCATCCTTAATTTCCTATTAACTTAATCTAAAGCTCTGTAAAACCTACACTGTTTTACCATGACTGATCATAATCAAATCTGGTTTGTTGGATCACTGTTTTGTATTGATAGATTTTATTCAAAGCTGTTATGATTGATAGCATCAAGTCTGAGAGTATAGGCAACAGCACTTAACATGACAAGATCCACTAGAATATTCACTATGGTTTGATTATTACCTGCCTTTGAAGTTTTATATTGTCTACAGTGTTTTATTTTTACTAATATTGCTATGTACTGCTTTACTCAATTATACTGCTATATTCAATTATGCCTGGTGATATAGACATTGTATTGAAGATTATAAGAAACAACACAGTAATCATTGTAGATCACCTTGTACTGTGGTTTTATATGACTTTTTAGTTTCATGTTTTTATATGAATTTGTTTTGTTTTGTCTTGCTAAGTTTTGTTTTTCTCTCTAATACAGAGAGGATAGAAATGCATGTAGAGATTCATGCATGCGTAGCTGTTTACACTCTCACTGTTTGACTATCTACTTTGTATGCTTTAATTTTTTAACTTGAACAACTATTTCTAAGAGGACAATATGTAATTTATTAGCTAGTTATTTCTTATTGTTTACTTTTTTTTTTGGACTTCTGTTTATCTCTAACATTTACATGCTTTTGTTTCTCTTTAAATAAAAAAAAAATACCCTTAAGTAGCCAGAAAAAATAATTCTTCAAGAAAGATTTCACCAATGTGCTGGGATAAATGTTCAATAATTCTCTAAGAACTTTCCAACTCTACCCGACCCCTCACTTTCTCCATCTGTAGAGCTAATATGAGTCAAAGCCATGAATTCAGATCCTTCTCAGATTCTCAGGCTTTTTTGATCACAAGAACAACTTTTTAGCTTCTTGTGAATATATTCATATTTTCAAAGCTCACTATAGGCACCTCATCTTTCAGATATCTCTTTTAAAGCTTTTTGGACAGGCTTCTATGTAGCACATAACCTCACATCCTGGGCTACTGGCAAGTAAAACAGTAGCCACTGATTGTTTTTGACACTGTCTCTACAGACAGGACTTTCCTCACGGAGAGAGATCTGACTCAGGTGAAATAAAATGAAGACTGTGACTGTGACCTTTTTAGCAGGTAAGCTAAACAGTGATTTTTTTTTGTTTTTTATTTTTTGGCACCAGGAATAGAACTCATGTACTTGCAGAGGCCAAGCAGGCATGTGTACCACTGAGCTATACTCCTGGCCCCTGACCGTAATTTTTAAGGTATTCCACACTCACCTTCTTGCACCAGTGACTCTTCCTAATTTTCCTGGTTACACTGACTCCAAAACTGCTAAGGCTTTCATGATGGCAGCTAGGTAGGAATATTAATAGGATGCATTAATAGGTTTACCCAGATTTTTCCTTAAAAGTCTTCAAATTGCTGTAAACTTCAGTTACACAGTTCTAAAACATCAGATTTTGTCATATTTTTGTTAGAGGTTCTGTTTATGTTTTTGCAAGTTCTTATAGAAGATGAGATTGGCAAACAACAGCCAGTAGAGTTCTGCATCATACCAGGAAATTGCCTCATAATTTAATCTTATCTGGGGAGAACTTCAGTCATGAATGTCAGGCAGTATTTAGTTTAAGAATCACTCTGTTTGAAGGATACAGATATGGATACAGATACGGATATAGAGAATTAGCAACTTTGCTACATGCAGCAAGTAAAGTGTGAGTCTATGAGTTCATAAACTTTGTCTTTACATCTGAGTAATGGATTGAACATTATAGATGATTCCTGCTTCTTGTTAGTATTGTCTAAACTGTGTGGGGTGACCATGTCTCTTAAGTCTTCAATTTTTACTTTAAGAGCATTCATCTTCTCATTGCTACCTTAATTTTCATATTCACAGAGACACACCCTTCTGATAGCAGTTTCTAGTCATAGGACACTTAACCCAACCAGATTTTAGAAAATATACCATTCACATCCAGTATGGTAATAGGTTATGTTTAGTTAACTAGGTCCTAGAGTGCACAATTAAACTCAAAAATCATATAACCCCCCAAAACACTGAGATAGTCATGAATAATCATTTACTAAGAAACAATAAATTCACTCTCAACTAGGAGAAGAGTGAAATAATTAAATATAGAAAATATCCTTTGGGTTATAGAAAACCCTGGAACTTGGCCTAAGTGTTCTGGAAGGATAAAGATGAAGTATGTTCTATGCTAAAGGGATATGGAATAAAATATTCTGTTGGCAAACAAATTTTCTAAATATAACTATTAAGCAATCCAGCAAATACTTTCACCTTGTCTTCAATGCATAGGATCACAGAAACTGAAATAAATTAATCCCAGTGTTCAGTTGACTAGGAACCTCCAAGAATGATGCCTCCACATGGGTGCAGACATGAATGCCTGAGAAAAGCAAATCCAACATGACTCATCTTTCATTCCTCAAGCACATCACTCTAGGAATGAATAATTCAGTGCAATCTTTTATTTTAAAAAAAAGCTTTTTAAAAATTAGAAAATAACATTGTTGATCATTTTCCTGTGCATGTATTTTTATTTCTACAAGGCCTCATTTAAAATGTACTAGCAAAGAGCATGTGGAAAAGTGAAAACAGGTGTGAACTACTCTTTAGATCTCAATCTGATGTCTCTTAATGTCACAACCCAGGGTACTCTTAACATGTAAGATGCAAAGTTTCTTGTGTTGATTTGTCAGATAATTGGAAAATAACCTCAATATAGTCATCCTTTTCTTTGTTCCCTGTCCTGTTCATTTTCTAAATTACTTTTCTCTTATGCTGAAAAAAATATTGTATATACTATGATATTTAAGTCATGAGAAAATTTGACCTATTTGTAATTTTTAAAAATAATTCTTTTTTATTCATTTTTTTATTTTATACTTCCTCCCTCTATAAAATTCAAGCTAACAAGTACCAAATTCAAGGAACAAATGCCAAAAGTTCAGTTTTGTTACCAAAATCTGAACCTATATTTTACATAAACATTGGGTTAAATAACTTTTAGGAGGTAAGTTTTTCTTACTTTTCTGACAAATATATTTTTCAAGTATTACACCAAGCCAATAAGCTATACTGTTCAACTGGAAAAAGAAACATTTCAAGTTTCTGAAAGCTCAAGCTGAAACGAAAATGTACAAAAATTAAAGGATTTAAAAACTCAAAATTTGAATTCAAAAATTTTACCTTAATGTCAAAATACAGATATTTACCATTTTTTTTTTGGTCAAAAGGTGAAATTGTTTTATAATGGAGTAATATTTTTAACATACACACATGGTGAAAAATCTGTGAATTCCATAGTATCTAGAAAGCCATATTCATAAAGGTTTACTAAACAAAAATGCCAATTCAAAAACTCCTGGCAATCTAGCACAAGACTGAAAGAATCAGTGCAAATTGTAACTTACCAAACCAAACAGGACTACAGACAGTGATGACTGTGTGAGCCTGTGAGCAACACAAGAGTTTCCAAATGTTTGATTTTGGGGTCTGGATTCGGTCTTCTGATCCCAGAAGAGGAATTGGTTTGAAATATGCTTCCTCTAGTAGCTCTGCTTTTTTTTTTTAATCTTTGTAATTATTGTGGTTTGCATCTGGACACTATTTATACATATTTATTGTAATGCTTCTAACTCTAACCATTGTTTGGATACAGAGTTGTGATATTCTAGCTGGCATTGCTGTTGTTATTTTTATAAAATATTTCTGTCTTTTTTTAGAATAGAGAGAACAGACAATAATTTTTTGTTTAATAGTGGAATTGCATGAATAACTTCAAGACCAGAATAAAAAAAAATAACAGGAAATTTCTGAGGATTGAGAACTCAGGATAATTTCTGAGAATGCTTGACATACAGTATGAAAGTAAACCCTGTGTTTAATATGAATTAATAAATTCTGAAGAAATTGAGGCTGATAGCAGGTTTGGGTCATGTCTTCTGATTCCTCATGGGATACAGACATTAGCTGCAATACTGATTAGTGTAAGTGATTAGGTTTCTAAACAACTATTGTTAAATGAATAAATGTAAGTATTTAAATGTTTATAAAGTTTTTAGGGAACATACCATTTCTTATATTTCTTTTTGCTTCGTATTCAATTCTGGTTTAAAAGTGCCTAAAATCAGTATTTAAAATAATTCTTTTATAAAATATTGTTCTGCTTTCTGAACAAAGTATGTGTATGAAAATAATGTTTGTATGATTATTTTGGAAAATACCATGTCTATGAAGAGAAAGGGGAAAACAATGCATCCAAAATGTTATCTGTAGTCACTGGTGGAGTGGATAATTACGGCACATTTTGTAGCTGCTGTTAGAGCCCTTATGTAGCATCCTAATATTAAATTCTTAATTTAGATAATTCAGATAATCAGAAAAAAGATGAAGATGCAAAAAAATCAGTTGAGAAAAGTAAGTTGGCTTACTATCAATGATTTTGATATTCTTTAAAACTTTTTAATATACTTCCAATTTTAAAATGACAACATAAGGAAAGTTTAGAATTGACTTGTTTTGTAAGATGACACACAATATTAACTTGCAGTGATGACATTACATTTTTTGAAATATGTTTTAACCAAACAGTGATTCTAATTTCATCTTTCTGATGGTGGTATAATGATACAATATGAAAATAATATACAATAATATATAATATTGTCATTAAACTTTAAGCAGCCACATGAAATAGTTGGAACACTGAACAGAAGGATTTGCACTGTCAGTGTTTGAGTGTTTAGCCACTATTTATGCTCTGATTTTATAACTTTGGCAACTATTTTTTAGGATGACAATGTTTCAACTAGTGATTCTATGATGATAATTTTTTTTAATTTGGCATGGTTCTACCCTCCTTTTCTGTTTTTCAATTTTGTTTAATTCTCTTTTCAAAAAGAGAACAATATGCGATATAACAACCATTGTTAAATTTCTTTCATTCTGTTTGAAAACTTATATTGTAATTGTTTCAAGTTTGCCATTGTTGTTTATGCCTTTTGCTTTTAGTTCTCTTTTTGACTTTTCTCTTTTTTAAATAAAATTTTAAAAAAAGAAATTGCAAAAGCAAAAACAAAAGTCTTAAATGTAGGAAACTATCAGAATGCAGCACTAAATATCATTTTATTTCCAGCTATTAATTCTGACTCATTAAAATATAATGATCATTCTATATGAATTATTTGAAGTAATAGTTAAATCGTCTTTGATAAAATCAGATGTGAAAATGTGAGATAGCTGAGATTCAAATTGAAGTATTTCAAATTCATTACCACACTACCAGATTTGTTAGTAATTCTCTAAAATTGTGTAGATTAGAAATGGGCAATATGTTCAGTAATACAGAGGAGCCAGGTGTGGTGGTGCACACCTGTAATCCCAGCATGGAGGAGGCTGAGGCAGGAGGGTTGCTGTGAGTTAAGGCCAGCCTGGCCTAGAGAGTGAGTTCAAAGCCAGCCTGAATTTTAAATATACAAGATAATAACAATGAAGGAAGCAGTAATGAAGATCAGTCATAAAATTTATAAGATAAAATATTAATTAGCATTTAATGATAAAGTTTTATATGTACAGTATGTATCCTATTGCATAAAATGCACATACATTTTTCTGCACATATAGGTATTTATGTACAAATGTTTATGTATAGTTGCTGCATTTAACTTTTATAAAGAATTCATCATAATTTTAATTTTCTAGTATTTTTACTTGTTTTCATATAGTACAATGATGTTTTAAAACTACATAATTCAACCTATCTCAGTAGAAGATGAGTCTTTGGTGCTTGTTTGGGGGTTGTCTAAGTAATAATATGTGGCATTGTGTCACCTAAAAATGGATCAATGTTGAATGATTATCTTGTTGACTCTAACTGTAGTGAATGATCAATCCTTTAGAAGTGTCTTGGCAATTATTCAAATAATTTTAGATATGAATTTTAGAAGGATTTTAACTTTGCTTCACCAAACCCTTTGTAAATCATAATATTTTGGCATTGGTTACTGTTCATGAAGAACACTAAGAAAGTAAATAAGAAAATAAGGAATCCATAGCAAAACAAACTAAATGAATGGTGTAATTGAAAAGAAATTTTATTCAAGGATTCACTGATTTATTCATTCAGCTAACAATTATGAATATTATAAAACACTGCTATACTATCTGCAGTTTCAAGGAAGTTGTACATCTGTAGTCAAGAAATGTCCCATTTTTAATCTTATATTGTGCTTGAAATCTATTTGCATGGATTTTCTCACTTTGTTTTTATTTTTTATTATTGCATGTTTGCAGTACTTATACATGGCTTGTGTGGGTTTGAGACATGTACATACCACATCTTAATCCCCTTCTCTTTCCTTTCCCTCCCCTCCCTCTGTCCTCCCTCCATCTCTGGATCTCCTTCTCCTTTGAGAATGATTTATCGGCCTACTTCCTATTATCCATGTTTTAATTTGCTCTTTGTATTTTGAATATTAATTTTATATGGATGGATTTAAAGTCATGTTAATATGATTGAGAAGTTTTGTTAAATTTAGGGGAAAAAGTGAAATTCTCAAGGATTTTTTTAACCCCAATAACTGCAGTGATAAAAAGGTGTGATTTTTGTTTGTTTGTAAGCATTACAGAAACACATTCAATACGGCATAATTTAATCAGGTCAATGAAATGTGAACCATTACACAGGAAGTACAGGTCTCCAGGCAATAGAAGGCTTATGTGGAAATTTACACTTATTAAGAGTGTTTGGGTTTTCAGATTACTAAATTTATACAATAGCCAATGGGTTTTATGAGTTGCATGTAACTTGTTGAGTTCGGAAACCATACCAAAATACATAATAATCTGTTTCTGTGATACAGTTGCATATTCAAATCTGTCATCCATTGAACTGTATGTGAAAGGGTGCTTGCAAAATCACATATCTATTTCTTTATTGTAGAGTTTCTCTCATTATGTATCAGTACCCAAAAGTTAGTAATTAGCAATAAGTTTCAGTTCATTAAACATGAATGAGCAAGATCACAACTTTACTGGATTTCACTAGGATATAATAGCTCTCCTGACCTCCACGTAGGAGCAAGGTACTCACCCACCAGCAGGAGAAAATGAAGATGGTAGCAGTAAACTACCTTTTACCGCCGTTTGTATTAATGAAGGAAGAAACTGTGAGATGAATTTTATGTATCAGATGCAAGCTACAGTAAATTGTCACATGAATGTGCACTTTTGTAGTCTGTGGCATGAAGTCAATGATAATATTTTTGCCTTTACTTTTATGAATAGAAACTTCAAGTATAAAATAAACATTAAAATTGCTTTTTCTCTCAACACGCAGAAGGAGAAACAATTTTCTGAAGTTAATAGCATCGCTGAAAAGGCTGTGGGGAAATCATGCAAAGCTAAACTGCATAGCACAGAAAACTGCTAAACAAAAAACTTTTTGGAAGTTCTCTTACTTGTTTTCTTTGTTGTTACATGAGATTAAAGTATGTTTAAAGAGTAACCATTTCTTTAGAAGCTCGTGGAGGAAGCATCTTTAGTACTTGTCTATTTTTCTAGCAACAGCATTCAGCAAAGTAAAAGGTTTCTCAAGTATGTTTTCTTTCATTTTTATAAAAATACATGTGAGATTTGTTATTTCTTAACTTGTGCTTGAAATGTGTGTGGAAAACATTTCAATAAAGTATAAGTTTTGGATGACGGTATTGATTTTTCACATTGTGGTTTGATACCTATGATTTTACATAATGGAAAAGATATAATATCCTTTTTCATATTTGGCACTCTTCTAACAAGGAAAGTCTTCTTAGAAAAAATTATAGGGTAGATTTTTTAGTACTTTGTGAATCACAGAATTTATGTGTCTGAAATTATCTTGGTCTATTTTCTCTCACTCTGGCCAGAAATCACACTGAATTGAAAACATTCACCTTACCAAGTTCAACACCTTTAATTGTACAACTCAAATAATGAGCTTCATGTTGACATTGTGGGTTTATTACAGATGACAGCAAATTTTTCTTAGAGGTCCAGAAAGTGAATATTCCAGGTTTTGGGGGACCATGTGTTTTCTACAGCAATTACTCAGATCATTTTTCAGAGAGTCAAAGCAAGTGTAGATGATTGTTTTCCAACATGATATTACTTACAGACACTGACATCTGAATCTCATATAATTTGTGTGCGTCATAACTTATACTTCTCTTTTTATAACTTTTTTCAAGCTTAAAATAATGTGCGAAGACTTTCAGACTGCAGCCCCTGCAGCGAGCAGCAGTGATTCAGCAATGGCCTGTGGGCCACAGTTTGGCAATTGCTGCCTGAACCTGGAGGCCTTGCTGCATTGGCGAAAAATACTTCTTATTTGTACTTAAAACCAAGTTTCTTAAATTGTACATTGCTGATTCTTATCTTACCAGAAGTCCAACACATTGACATATAAATATAATTCTTGGATCCCTAACTGCTAAATTTCCTGCTGTATTTTTTGCCAGTAATTGACTTGTTCGTACCATTTGTTCTTATTTAAAAAAATACAATGTTAAAATAATTTTATAGTCATTTCTTTAGCCAATTATTTATTTGACCATTCTACCTAATTTTATTGTGTAAGTCCCAAAATGTAGATATAAATCATAGAGGCAACAAGAGAAAGAATAATGAATGAATCATACAACACATATTTTCATAGACAGGTAAGTGAATATATTAAAAAAATAGTTTGAATACTACCTATTAAAGTAATAGAATATTGGCCATAGGTCCCAGTAACAATACTTTTGGATTTATGTGTACAGGATTTGGACTTTTTATTACAAATTTATTACATGCTATTTGCTAAGTGATATAAACACTTAATCTGCTGTGTTTCAAAGGCATGTTTCATAATGCTGCATTGCTGTGTGTGTGCGTGAGTGAGTGTGAGTGTGATAATTTCAATTTGCAGCAGTCAAACAAACTCTCATCCAGTCATCTTGGAAAGGAATTAGTAGACCATTCCATGTTATGGTAATATGTTAGGGATTGAAAACAAAACACATATTGTAGGTTTTAGTTTTTTTGCATTAAACTTTACTGTGATCTCAGTTTTCCCAGAACTTTGACTAAAAAAATACATAAATGAGTATTATAATTTTCAATTCATACAGAAGATAAATTTTATTGACTAAATTTTAGGGAAAGCTAATGGTAGTGATCAATAGAAATATTTATTTCTGAATTTTATTCCCAGAAAGTCACAACATATGAATATTTTATCACATAAAATTCTGTCTTAATCATACAGATCTATTTACTGTAGAACATACCTCTAAAACATCAAAATTTAACTTAACAACTTTCTTACCAGAAATTACTTAAACATTCAGTTTTCTCACGCATTGCATGTCAAATAGAATCTAATCACAAAGTTACACTAATAGAAAGAAGCAATGTAAACAGATACAGAGGGAAAAAGATATTTAAATGGCTGCTAATGTGTGAAACTCAAACTGGAACTTACTTCATCAAATATAACTAGGTCATAAATTGATCATGATTACAAAGTATAGAACTCTTTAAAATTTTAATTTGTTTCAAAAATGCATTAGTACATCTATGTCATTGAAAGCAAAGATAAATGTTCCTTTATACTCAACCCTTCTTGGAGTATTCTTTCTAGAACTTCTTGAAAGGATGAAGAAAAACTTACATTTTAAGAGAAAAGCACTGAGGAAGGAGGAAACCACAGGGTAAGAAAAAAATAAAGTTTATCTTTTGAAGAGAATGTTACAAAGAAAAATATAAACCAATAAGGTGTAGAAAATTGAGATTTTTGTTGCTAATAAGAATAGTCTGAACATTACCTGTGATGGTCAGCTCCACAGTAGAAATGCTAGGCACAGTCTTGGGTGTGTCTGAATGACTGACTTGTGGGCCAGCAAGCTGAGGGGGAGATGACACGCTCCACACACTAGCCTGGATGGGGTAACACAGGGAAAGAGAAGCAGGTACCTCCAGTTTGAAGGGCTCCAGTCTTGAGTGTTTTCACCTTTGGATGACATTGTCTTTATGCGTTATCTTCTAGGACCCAGGTTTTTCTGCGTTCCAATTCAAACTTACAGCAATGACTCTGCAGAGCTTCTGGCCTTGGACCTTACATGGGTCCTGCCTCCTGTGTTTCCCTTGCTCTTCTGGAGCTGAGCCCCTCCTGGATTCTGCAGACTCCCAAGTAACCAGGCGGCCATTGTGGATCCCCCCATGTCTGATTCCTCTTGGGCCACTGTGAGACTTTCTGCCTCTGATCTGAGAGCCTTGTATACTCATATATTTTCTTGCATATTAATGCATATGTTTTCTATCAATTATGTCCCTTAGAAAACCTTAATCAGACAGTACAGGTAATAGTCTAGAACTGTTCTTAAGAAAGTGAAATTTGCTTGGATTATATCGCTCTTATCAAATTTAAAATGGTTTTAAATCACGGTTTCTAATACCACATGAAATGTACAAATCACCTGTAGGAAATCTGTCCAAAAAGTGCACTCAACATTCATATGCTGTCCATTAGCAACTAGCTTTTGAAAGAGATACTGACATCATTTTAGTTTTCACATAGCAAATATTGTAGTTCAGACACTGTT
Source organism: Hydrochoerus hydrochaeris (assembly GCA_004027455.1). NCBI lineage: Eukaryota > Metazoa > Chordata > Mammalia > Rodentia > Hydrochaeridae > Hydrochoerus > Hydrochoerus hydrochaeris. The sequence goes on from PVLA01008279.1 coordinate 33,779, forward strand.
ACTGTCACTCTATGATATGAATGTAAGTAAAAAGCTGGTGGCTGCCTTGGGGAAACTGCTTTCTGATCTTTATGGTTAAATTCATTTTATGCTGTAGGTATTGCAGCAAAAGAATAGGTTTCAAAAGAAACACTTCTATCATGTTTTATTTCCTAACATGCAAATTTATTTGTGCCTTAGTTATCTGTAGTGAAGTTCATCAGTAAGCAACGGCTCATCAGGTTGATTTTGCATATCTGTACATTTCACCATTGCTGAGCAATCAATGGTTCATTAGCAAGCTATTAAAAACTGGCTGAGAATTAAACTAAGAACAGAACTTTAAAAACAAATTTTAAAACTTAAAAAAGTCTTACACAGGTTTCATTTATGAAGGGCTTACAATATATTACCCATAATATGTGGACTTGGTCTAATCCTTCCAATCACAATGCAAGAAAGATATCACTATCCAAATTTTTAAAAATGGAGAAACTGAGGCTCAGGAATGTCAAATAGTACATATGATATCATGCAGCTGGCAAATGATGCCATTCTGATGTGCTTGACTTTGTGGTCCATTTTACTCCTGATGGTTCAGTATCTTTACAGTTTCTCTCTTATTGCTGGGAATAGTCTGGTCTATAAAGACACTTTTTAATAAGCAACAAAATGGAAGCAAGGAGTGTAATGTGATAGGAAGTGTGTGCTTGTTTCAGGAAATGCCAGGCCGCACGGTACGTTGTATGAAACAGGCTGCATTACTGCCCTCTTTAGCTCACTGAGGTTGGAAATGATAGACTTCATCACAGTTAACACTGTTAACTGTTAACTCTGAAAGAGTTACTGAGTTTCAAACCTTTCTACATGAATTTCCTTGAGCTGCTTGCCTATTGCAGAAGTGTATGGGCGCCTGCCCGTGATCTCCAGATTTCTCCTTTCTAAAAACTGCAAGTGACAGATTTTTCATTTTGATTTTGCAACACAGGTGCATTCTAACAAGCAGGAGAAAATAAAACAAACTGGTAATTGTGTGTCTCCAGGATACACAGACAGTTCCCTCCCTGAATGTGTAATACTGGGATCCAATAGGTTTTCAAACTTATCAAACTGGGCTCATACTCTCAAGAGCTACTTCGCTACATTTTAATTTTGCATGATCATCTTGTGGTGTCCTTCCCACATACTTTAATATGAAATTGTATTATACTGGCAAAAACTTTCAATTTTGTAAGATTATCCATAGATTTTCATTTAGAATAACAGTGACCACTGCCAACTCTCTGACTTCTATTCTCCTTTCTAAGTGACCTCTGTGTACATACTTTCACCACTGAAATTTTCAATTTCTGTAACTGGTTGTTCTATTAATTTGGATAGACCTAGAAACAAATCTCAGTGTTTGACAGATTCTTTCTTAATTGTATCCCCACATCCCTGAGTGTGTGAAAAATGCGAATAATCTCTCTGCTTTAGCTACATTAATTATTGCACAATTGGATATTTTAGTTTCTCAGTAGATACAAATACAGTGTCTAAGTCAGACATGTCCCTCAGTGCTGCAAGGAGGGAGATCTTGCGAAGTCAGAGGGCACTGCAGCCTTCACTGGGCGTCTGTTCCACGGAGAAGGGTGAGAAAAACCTGAATAATAGATCACTGGGAAGTGTGCAGTTGGGGAACTGAGCAGGCTGGAGTGTGAGGGAGCAGAGGATGGGACCCTGTTCCACTGCCTTTAGGGCATTGGGACAGTAAATTAGACGAACAAAGCCTTCTTTATGGGGTGCAGAAAAGGCTGTGGCTTGTTGTGACTTGGGAAGTTTTATCTTCCAGTTTCTTTAGCTGTTTGATACACATGTGTGTGCATTTTGTTTGTTTTATTGAAGTTAAACTGGAAATATTTTATTTTAATTGAGAAAAAGAAAAAAAGGGGGAATGTCATGCTTTTCCTTTCTTGCATTAGTATTGTGCCCGTTTTGAAAGACGAGCTTTCTGAAATCTTTTAAACTACGATCTTCCTACATTAAGATTTGTTTTTTTTATCAGGCATTGGCAGGGCAGCCTGTAATCCAGTCCTCAAGAGGCTGAGGCAGGAGGATCCCTCGGAGTTTGAGGTCAATCTGAGCTATGTAGTGAGACCTTGACTCAAAACAAAACAAACAAACAAACAAACAAACATTTGTTTTTCACTCCTCATCTTCAGTCAGCCTGAGCTTCCAACTCGCTGCCTAACTGCTGGAACCCAGGTGGAGGAGGTGCTTGCAGTGATGCCCACAGCAGGGGCCGCGCTGTCCACAGCAGATGGGTGAGGCCTCCTGAAAGGCACGTTGTGGGGACACCTTCCCCGAGAAGCATCTGTGAAAGGCTTCAGCATCTTTAGGTCAGCTGACGTGGAGAGCCCCGCTCTTTCCCGCACGGTCCTGTTTCTCCTTGGTTGTCCTGTTTGTTCTTTAAACTGGGTCCCCAGCTTCTTGTTGACAAAGCAGATGCGGTGGAGATGAAGAGGCCGCACACGCCGACCTCCAACCCTCAGCCCACCCCAAGAAGATTTTACAGCTTCTTGTCTTGAACCCTGAAAGCTGTAAAGGATGAGGGCGGATGCTCAGGGTCTGCACTGGCCTGACCGAGGCTGCCCTAGCGCAGGGTCACTATGTGGAGCCCTTTGTCTCGTTTTGTTTTTCAAAGTGAAAATGTGCTTTGTCTTAAAAGACAGGCAAAGGGCTGGGATACTGCTGTGTGAAGTGATGGCCTGGCCTGCCAGAGGCCCTAGCTTTGGGCCCAGCACCATGAAGAGGACGCAGTGCAGGACGTAGAGGAAGGTACATGTTCAAAGTCAGCGCGAGTCACCTGAATGCGAGTCGGATGGGACTTGGAGACAGCGGAAGGTGAAAGCCGAGGACTCCTCCTGTGCCTCAACCTCCAGGCATGTCTTTCGCAACTTCGTATTTATCTCCTGTCCTTTGATACAGGTGACTGCAAATAGCCCGTCAGCCGGGTCCCCGCGCCGGCCCGGGGAAGGCGATTTTTAATATTCTGAATTTGACATGCTTGTCCCACTTAGTGTTTCTGAACTGATCTTTAAAAAAAAAAAATGGCACAAATATCTTGTTGACTTAAATCTGAAATTAGATAATCCTGTGATTATACAAATTTAAAACTTAACTTTTAAAATGAATGAAATAAAAAAAAGATACTAGGACCATCTGTAAACCTGTTCTTCCTGGTGCTTGTCTTCGGGTACCTCCTGCTCTTATTTCCTCCATGATTTTACTGTGTGGGGAGACAGCAGGGGTGGTACCGGGACCGAGGCCTGACAGAGGGCGTGCGGCCTCCCTCCTGCACGGCTGGGCTACCCGCTTTAGAACCCGGAGTAAAGCTCTGTCTACTCTCCGCACAGCAGTAAACGCCAGACGAGCACCCTATGCCTGCCTAAGCCTTTCCCCCGGCGCGCCGTGCTGCCTGCTTTTCTCAGACACGGGAGATTAGGAGAGAGTTTTCAGCCACTTCTGCTCCCCAGCCCCCTCCGGGTTTTTCCTGGACATTTCTACACCACTCTGCAGTGTGCTTCTTTAGAAGAGAACTATCCCCATTGCCCGTCTCATGGTTTATGTCAGTGCCCCCCACGCCTCATGAATAACGGACTCGACCAGAGCTAGCATTTGTGATTGGTTCGTTGTATAGCGCTCGGATTGTGGTGTGAGAGCTGCTCCCACCTAGGGGTGGAGCCAGCATGGGATGCAAAGGGGGAAGAAGGCGTGTCTCTCTCTCTTGTTTCCGCCTTGCTGTTTGCAGCTGCCATAAACTGCAGCCCCGCCGTGCCACCCTGCCTTGAAGCCAACTGAGTATGGACTGAAACCTCCAATAACTGTAAGAAATAAAGCTTTCCTTCCCTAGCTTTGGGCGTCAGGTATTTTGTCCCAGCAATGAGCAAAAAGTAACTAAGACAGCACGCATAATGTTTTAATAGTGAGAGACGCTGACATCAATGTCAGACGTTGGACTTTGAGAGTTCACTCTTAAGCAATGCAGAACAGGACCTAAAATGTTTCTTGTGGATTCCGGATTAAGGTTCCTTAGTCTTTCTTGGCAGATTCCTAATAATTGCTAAATATTATTCTAGTGGACAGAATGAGGGAGCCAGAGTATTTTATGAGCAGTAGCCGGGGTGGGGGGGTACCTCAATGCATAGGCTTTAGTGTGGCTGCTGATTATGATGTTATGTTTACTTTTCTCATGTTGACTTAATTTGCTTATGACAACTTTTAGGATTTAGATTAGAATCTGTCCTTCTATACTTTGCACAGAGCTGACAGGTCTAGAATTCTGAAAGTCTACTTCCTAACCATCTTATTTAGCTAGTTTGCTGTAAATTTCTGCACCAAAAACCAGAGGATATTAGAAGTCAGGGGAAAAGAAAAAAAGGCTCATTCCCTGCCCTCAGCACCACGTTTATTTTCCAAGCAGAGCACCCACGGCACAACCTGAGATTGGCTTGTGCTTGGCATCACTTTACAACTGTGGGTGCTGCCTCTTCTGTCAAACCTACAGCACCACCCATGTACGCACACACCCACAGCCTCGGCAGGGCAAAGCACGGGCCCTGCTAGGACGCTGCTGTAGACTCCCAGGCTGTGGTAGGCTTTCCCTTTGGTTGACCAGTCCCGAAGCAGACAGCTTCTTCCTGGAATCACTAATCTCTGGACAACCTCACCACTCATCTATGATCTTCGAGCTTTCCTCTACCTGCATGAACAATTTGCTACATAAAATTGCTAGATCAAAATTCCCTAAAGAAAAGTTATCTAATTTTTAACTAAAAAGCTCCATACTGTACTTAAGTTTATGCAAATATTTAAGTCAGTTTAGAGGTAGCAAGACACATGTGGTAACAAAGATGAAACATAGTTGAGGCCTAGATATTTTATAAGATGATCATTTTTCTATTGCAACCAAAAGAAATCTATTTTGAAAAGCAGAAAAAGATTTGACCTTAAGAAGAATCATTAAACTCTTCTCAGAAACAAAGAAGAGTTTGGAAAATGCAGACAGGCCCTGATTGCTGTCCTATGCAGCACTCCTTCTCAGTGGAGGAGTCACCCACAAAGGTTTCTAGATCACTAAGCCCTTTGCCTGAAGGATTACATTGAAGCCCACTCGCTGCCAGAGAGGATCCCAGGCTTTTATTTGAAAAGTCCACATTAGTAATTTCTGCTGATCTTTATAAAACTTCTGGCCCTCAGAATAAAAAGGACATGCTATAAGCTTTTGTAATAATCTATATTTTTGCTGCATGCATTGGGTTATGTTATTACAGTGAAATATCTGAGACAATTTATAAAAGGCAAAATTTATTGAGCTCATGGTTTTGCAAGTTTCAGCTGAAGATCAGCCTGCCCCAGGGTTTGGGCCTCTGGTGAGGATACTGAATGGCAATGTGTTGGAGCAAGCCTCTTACACCATTTGAAGGTGAAAAGAGAAGACAAGCTGATATCCAGCACACCCCTCTGAACACACTGAAATGATTTGTGGTATCCCAATATACTTCACCTGTTAAATAACCAAAAACCTCTCCATGGCACCACCCTGGAGAAAAAATATTTAACATATGGTTGTTTGGGGGACAGCACCCATATTCAAACTGTAGCACTATACCCAAATACCATAGACTGAGTAAATTATAAAGAAATGAGGTTTTGATAGTTCACAATTTTAAAGACTTGCAGGTCGAGTTCAGGTGATCCCACCTGTTTCTCCGGAGAGATTTAATGGCAGATTGTATCACAGTGGTTGGAGCATGTGTGAAAGAGATCACATGGTGAGACAGGAAGCCAGGCAGTGTAAAAGGCCAGACTTGTACTTTTTATAACAACGTGCCCTCTCAGGAACTCATCAAGGTCCCTGCAGATCTATATGAACCCCTTCCAAGGGACTACTTTCCCCTGGGTCTCAGCTCTACCATCTCAACCCTGTCATAAGAAAGATCAAGATTCTCCTCAGATGCCTGTAGGAGACACACTCAAATCCAAAGCATGTACAAATCTTAGCAACCCATCAAGAGGAAAGATAACTAAGTAGAAAAGAAGACATCTGTGTGATAAAGCCTATTAATAGTTTTCATAAGTGAAAATGAAAGGCAGACATTCCCAAAGTTTCAAAGGCACAAGAATATACCAGACAACTTCTCCAAAAAAAAAAAAAAATTAAAGATCTATTCAACTGGAAGTTGACACAAATGAGAGGGGAGATCGGCAGCCATAGTGACTTGGTTCGATATGGGATAATCATGACAGATGTTTAAGTTTAGTAATATATTGTTTTAGCTTTGATTTATACACAGAATGAAAATATGTAATGAGGTAAAGATCCAAGAGGATAAATAAGCTCTGTGCTACAGTATATATTCACCATCAAGACACTCAAATCCAATGCAGCCTTTCCTGCATTTTGGAGGGAAAGTATAACACTTCAGAGGTAGAATGCTGAAACAAAACTTGTGATCCTTACCTTTCAATGAGTATGAAAAGACAACTTCCCCTGGCACTGAGACAATTATCTGCCAGGTGGAAGGCCCGGTCACACTGGGCAGCATCCAGGTTGTGAGCCTGAATTTCTTGATATTTAGGTATCTCTAAGTGTATATTTGTGTTATAAGCAAATTATCATACATCTTCCTAGGATCCCTGGTCCTCCTTACATTTCTTGACATAGAAATTTAATAGATAGAAGAAATAAATTACTGATAAGGCCTGTGGGTCTATGTAAAACATGGTGCTGGGAGGTGGTATAACAGATTGTAAAGAACTGTCCTACCTTTCAGACTGATGGTCTACCTGCAAGTGTCTGAGTTGTCTTAGCAATCTACTAGAGTTCTTTTTTTTTTTTCTTTAAATTCTTCCAATTTTCTGTTGAATCTTTATGGTGCATAGTGATTACACACATCTTGGGAATTGGTACCATATGTGTGTATATTGTGTCTGAATCATTTTTATTCACTTTTCACCTTTGCTGCTCTCTCTTTCCCCCGACCCTCTTTCTTCTCTGAAATTATATGATATTTAAACTTCTGTAGACTTATTTAACTTATTTTTTTGTCTTAAATTCAACCATTTTTCCCACAAATGACTCAGAATTGTTCTTCAAGGCTGAATAGTATTCCAGAGTATATGTGTATACCAAATTTTCTTTATCCATTCATCTGTTGTTGGGAATATAGGCTGCTTGCATAATTTAGCTCTTGTTATAGTCTGTATCTGGATGACCCCTAGAAGCCTCATGAATTCATGAGGGGAAGGTTTTTCAGAGGTTGTTGAATCTAGAGTTTGTGATTGATTCATGGTCCAATGCTGGAATTAAGGGCATGAGTGTTACACCCATCCTAGGGCAGGTAACCTGCATATAATATAGGGACAGAAAGTGGCTGTTTGCTCTTCTGCTTTGTCACTTTACTACCTCCATCTATCATCAATTGCTGCCCATCTTCCATGCCACCTTGCCTTGGAGTCAGCCAATTATAGACTAAAACCTCTGCAAACTGAGAGCTAAAAAACCTTTTTCCTCCTTTAACTTTGAATGCCTCAGCAATAAGAAAGGTAACTAAGGTAGCTATTGTGATTTGTGGTACTGTAAACATGGGTGTGCATCTATCCCTGTAATATAATGGCTCTAATTTGTTTGGGAAGATACCCATTGTAGTCAAGATTTGCCAAGGAAAATAATTTAACACAGGACACAAAATTTACAGTATTATTTTATAATAGTCACCCCAGGATTCAAACACAAAAAGTGCAAGAAAATGTGTCCACACACTAAGGATCCATTTGAGGGCCTGGATTCCATGGCAATGTCTCATGCAAGTCCGTTTCACAAATCTGCTCTGGGAAGGTCCATAGGTCAGTGGTGGAGGCTAGAAAGTCTGTGCCATTGGGATAAAGAATCTGTGTCTGTAGGCTGAGGGTTCTGCACTAGCGCCTGGAAGCAATGCTCAGAGTAAGGACCAAGGCTCCCCTGAAAGGTACTGTAAGCCATTTTCAGTGACAAAGAGGTCCTGAGCTCCTCTGCCAATGAAAACAGCTGAGTTCATATGAGGAAGCCAGTGTGACATGCTTCACCAGGCGACTGAGCAGCACACCATCTTCTCCTCTGGGGCCAGGAAGCAATGCTTGAAGTAAGGACCAGAGCTCACCCAAAGTGAACCGCAGCCATTCTCAGTGACAAGGTCCAGAGCTCCTCTGACAACAGCAGCCTGTCAGGAAAGAAGCTAGACAAGCTCCTCCAGAAGAATCAACCACAATAGAACTAACAACACCAAGCAGAATCTAAAACACCGCTCCCTCACCAGTTTTCCTTTTTATGTTGGCAGCAGTCCTCAGGTGGCCGTCCATGCTCAGCACCATGCGAATTCAGTTCAGCTGGTGGTACAAGCTGACCACCTGTTACCAATTTACCACATCCAGATAAGGACTTAGCTGGATCAAATGGAATTTCTATTTTTAGTATTTTGAGTAATCCCTATGATTTCCATAGGGATTGTGTTACTTTACATTGTCACCAATAATGGGGAGGTGTTTCTTTTTCTCCTCAAAGGATTTATTGTTTTTTTGTTTGTTTGTTTGTTTGTTTTGAGTTCTTGATGGAAGCCATCATATGATGAAATCTCAGTGCAGTTTTGTTTTGCATTTTCCTGATGGTCCTTGGTGGTGAATATTTTTTCATGTTCTTATTGGCCATTTTTATTTCTTCTGAGATAGTGCCTTTCATTTCAATTTCCCATATTTTTTACTTGGACTTTTATTTTTGAGGTCTAACCTTTTGAGTTCTTTATGGATTCTAGATATTAGTCTGCTATTGGAAAAATAGCTACCAAAATGTTAACTTTTCTGTGTATTGTCTTTTTGTTAGTTGTGTTTGCTACACTGAAGCTTTTTGATTTGATATAATCCCATTTATTGATTCTTGATGTCATATTTGTGCAATTTGGGTTCTGTTGCACTTTTTGTGTTTGAATCCTGGGGTGACTATTATAAAATAATACTGTAAATTTTGTGTCCTGTGTTAAATTGTTTTCCTTGGCAAATCTTGACTACAATGGGTATCTTCCCAAATAAATTAAAGCCATTATATTACAGGGATAGATGCACAACCATGTTTACAGTACCACAAATCACAATAGCTACCTTAGTTACTTTTCTTATTGCTGAGACATTCAAAGTTAAAGGAGGAAAAAGGCTTTTTAGCTCACAGTTTGCAGAGGTTTTAGTCTATAATTCATTGTTTCTGTCTTATCTAGGTATTTGATACATTTCAATTTGATTTTAGTACAGGATAAACGATATGGATGTAGAGTCATTCTTTAGCAAGTAGATAACTAGATTTTTTTTTAGAATAAGCTTTTCTCCAACATAATGTTTTTGTCCCTATTTTCTTTTATTTTCTTTCTTTCTTTCTTTCTTTCTTTCTTTCTTTCTTTCTTTCTTTCTTTCTTTTTTTTATTGGTACCAGAGATCGAACTTATGACCCCACACTTGCAGGCAGGCACTTATGCCACTGAACTAAATCCCCAGCTCTTCTGGCCCTATTTTCAAAAATCAGTGTCAAAAGGTGGTTGGAGTTGTTTTGCATTTTCCTCTATTGATTGGAATTTATGTTTTTGTTAAGGTACCATGCTGCTATTATTAATCAGTGTCCTATGTTAAAAAATAGTAACTAGCCTTCAGATAACGAGAGCTTAATGAAGTGTTACATTCAAAAGACACAAGTTCATGTAATATTCTAAAAACTGATTGACTGAAAATATGATACACATTTTTACATGTCTATCATCTTCATATTTCCATGATAATATATAACAGTTAAATCACTATAGTGAATTTCATTAATTTTATATCTCAATAATATGATTTAAATGTAAAGTGGAATTCTCAAATAAATAAAATTGGAAGTGGCACAATATTAATATAACTGAGGCAATAAATTTTAATAGGATCATATAGAAGTTAAAATGCTAAATATTTTATAGGAGCAGATGTAAGCACATTTATAATTGATTCTGTATATTTTGATATTTAATGTAGATATGTTGTTATAATAATAACAGTTATGTTTCTTTGGACATGAAGGAAATGAGAAATATACAAATACACATATATATTGATCTCATGAAGATGAACAAAAGCTGATTATATATAACTCCTCCACACATATGCATTATAAGCATTAATAATGTGGTAAGAAACAACATAACAATTAGAAAAGTGTGCCCCTGGGTTGGGAGATCACAGTAACATGCAGTTGGGTATTATGTACAGTCCTGTGGCCCTTGTCTCTTTCACTGCTCTCCTGCTGTGCATCAAGTGTTTTTCTTCACCATGCTCTTCTTTCATGAGATTTCCTCCTTGAACCCTACTGACCACATGCTGAATCTTGTGAAACCATGAACTTAATTAAATATTTCTTCCTTTAAACAGTGGATTTTCACTATTGGATCTCAGTGATAGAAAATTGTTGCTATTACTACACTTGACAATATTCATTAGAAACCATGGAAGGTGTTTATGACAGGAGTTTGATCAGTTTTAGACATATGGGCTATGGAAACCTTAGAAATCTATAAACAGCTTGATGGATTATTTCCATTGGAGCACAAGAAACCACGATGCTTATAAGATAGTGAAGGCCAGGCTCAGAAGTTGTGGTTGGAAAAAGAACTCCACTGGCAGTCAGACTAGAGAACATGTGTGTTGCACTCTGGCAGAAATTTGTCTACATTATTCCCATGTCCTGAAATTTTGCAAAAGAATGAGTTTAAGGGCAGTGAACTAGTTACTCAGGAAGAGGAAATTTCAAGACACTGCAACATTCAGGCTGTGGCATGGGTACTGTTGGCTAATTTTAGCCAGATTTCTAATGAGAATGGGGCAAAAGGATGCAAATAATAATTTGAAAAACTTAAAATTTGTCCTAGAAAAACTGTGGGTAAAGATGATACCAAAGAAGTATAGGTTATGAAGAGAGCAGCACAATTTAAAAAATCAAATACTTAATATATACATAAAAAGACACTTTAAAGATAGCACGGAGATCAGCAAGACCCACCCATTCCTGATTCAATTGGACAAAAGTGTAAAATTTTCATTTATTTTTTAACAGAGTCTCTGGAGCACTGCTCAAGAAGGGGCTTCTAGGGAATTGGTTCCCAAGGGTTTATGTCACTCTACACGGCCATCCAGACACCCAGAACCTGCTGCATTCATAGCCTAAGAGGTCTTGGCCACTACTTCAATGACAGCAGGCCTTGGTATTATTCATGCGATGCCGTTCTTACCAGCATGCAGAGTGTAATAGGTGTGGGGTCAGTGAGGTGTGAAAGGGAAATATAAGAGGTGGGAGCAAAGCCAAAGGTGCGGAGGAGATTGCTAAGAATGAGGAAGATCTGCCAAAGAAAGCTTCAGGATGTGAGTGGGCATAGACCAAGAGAGAGGTTGTGTGAGGTACAACCTGTAAGTTGACAGGAGTGGGGCTACCCGTACCTTTGGACTTTACGTTTTACCACCATGTGCCCCAGAATGCCAGATTTGGTGCTAAAGGAGTTACTGTTTGCATGCTGTATATTAGATTTGTTTTAGTCCATTTCTACCCTCTTATGCCTCTGCTGTGGAATGGAAATGTTTACACTGCACCATCATATGCTAACTTTTTATTTTTACACTAATTCACAGCTAAGAATTTGCCTTGGGTCTCATAAGAAACTTGGACTTTGAAAGCCGCTAGAGCACCTGAGATTTTCTGGGAGGGATTTTGTGTTTTTGGCTGCATGCAGAAGAGTCATATTATGTTACTTGAATTTATGAACCTGATTTTGTTTCTATTTGGAGATTACATTTTGTTTAAAGAGATGTATTTGCTGAGAATTTGATAAAGGGGGATCATTAAACTTAATGTGTCAACTTCATTGGATTAGGAAAAGTTCAGCAGATTAGTAAGGCAAGATCCTACATGTGTATGTGCAGGTCACTGAGGTGTGAGTTTAGATATGATATAGATTCTATAACCTGTCCTCTCTGCTGCTGTTTCCCTGATCGACCTTTTGGCAACAATGAACTAAGCAGTTCTGCTTTCCCCTACCTTCATGATGTTTTCTGCCTTGGAACCAGTTAACCACATACTGAATCTTTGGAAATGTGAGCTTCATTTAACCCTTATACTTTTAATTTGTGAACATCACGCATTGTGTCTCTGCTATGAGGAACTGATTAATACATACATCTTACTCTAAGTATCTAATTGATTAGATTCGTCTAACATCAATATGATATGAGACACTATAAAAGTAAAATGAAAAATAAATTAATAGTTCTTTCTCTCTTTTTTTTTTTTTTTTTGCCTTTTTTGAGACAGGGTCTTGCTATTTGGTTCAGGTTGGCCTAGGGCTCACTTTGTAGCCCAGGCTGGGCAATGATCATCCTGTCTCAGCCTCCCAAGTGCTGGGAATACAGTAGCATGCCACCACGCTTGGCCTATTTTTTTCTAAATAGCATAATAATCTTTACATGAAGAAGGAAATGGAAGCATAGATAACTGTTTATTCACAGATTCTCCTTATAGCAAAAATTTTAAAAGTGCAGATTAAGCAGTATTTAATAGCATTAAAACTATGTGACTATAAATAGAATCAATCTTTACCTCAAAATTCAGAGAAAATACATGGAAAGAAAATAATTATTTTAGCAGGAAAATGACTATTTTAGAGGAATATCAGAAAAATTATCAGATTTTTTTTTTTTTGATACCGGGGATCGAACTCATAATCTTGCGCTTGCCAGGCAGGCGCTTAAGTCATTGAGCTAAATCCCCAGCCCTATTATCAGATTTTTAAAGTCTATGTTTTCTAGAAAAATCTACTATTACCTAATAAATAATACTGGTAGTCATATCATAGATTCAAAAAATTACATAATATGAAGTACATTATTATAATATTAAATTTTTTGGTATTAAAAATAAAATGAGTTTATTTCAAGAAACTGCTTAACAGGAAATTGCTACAATTTACTAAACAAGAACAAGGAACACATACTAGCTGCCTTGGAGAAACTAAAATATTATCAAAATTTATATTCAATTGTAGACTTAATGAGCTCAAAATAAATTTTAATAAGTAACAAGATGTTAAATATACTATAGTACATAAAACACAGAATAATTCTAAACTTAATAAGTGAAGTCATTGTTGAGTTCATAGGGTAAGGAATAGGTTTAAACTTGTTTTACAACCCAATTAATTAAAATATCTGACTAATAAAAGATTTAGATTCATAACATAAATATAAATAAAGAAGTCCTAATAGTAATAGTTATTGAAATCAAACAAAATATTTAAAAGATACAATGAGCAATTGTATAAACAGAGAGATAAAGGCAATTCATCATTAAGGATGTTACTGGCACATCTCAGCACAATAATGCATTATGCTAAGGTATATATATTTTTTTCGGTTTTATAAACTACAAACTCTTTACATAATGCCTTTTTCTTAGTGACTTTTATCATTGCTGAAACAAAGTAGTCAACACCTAAAGTTAAGAAAAAAGGTTTATTTTGGCTCACAGTTTGTAGAGGTTTCAGTTCATAATTCATGGCTCCAGGCAGGGTGGCATGGCAGACAGGCACCAGAGAGGAGAAACAGTCCACAGCAGGCAGAAAAAAGCAAAAGCAAAAAGCAGCAAATGAGGACAGCAGCTCTCTTTCTGTCACTTATGTTCTATCCAGGCTACATGCCATTAAGGTAGAATCAGTCACAGGCAGGGTGGGCCTTCCCACTAAGCTAAAACTATGCCAAACCCATCGGTGGACTAATTTAGTAATTGCACACCCTTAATCCCAGCATGACTTGCTTTAGATCCAGCTGCCTCTGGAAAGCCCCTTCCCAAAGACTGCATGAGGCTTTGGGAGAACATCTACACATGGCCATTATGGCCTCTGACAGATTACTTACATATTAATGAGCTTCATAATTCCTACAGAAACAATAAACTCCATATTAAACACTTACACAAGATTTTCCTTGAAATTAAGACAAATTTATCAACTATTTAAATTCTTTTCTATATTTCGTACACACAATAGGACAAAAACTGAAACACTAAGTCTAGAAAAAAATGACATAGGCATTTGAATCAGAACTAGTAAAAGACTTGTTATACCTGATCAAACCTTGTTGAGTTCATAGGGTAAGTTCACAGGGTAATTTGATCTTCAATTTGCCTTAAAAACTTTCCACATAGAAAAGCAATTTTTTTTCACATTCTGCACCTCAGATACTGAAAAACCTTCAGGTTGTTCCTTCAGCTCCCTTTCTTATCACACTCAAGGATAAACTTTACCATATTCTCTCAGAAGAAGAAATGTTTATGTATGAGCTGTATCCAGTCCTTTCCCCTCCACACAATTGACTGTCAGCTGCAGTCGCACTTGCTACCCTTCATCCCCTCCCACTGGAAGAGATCATCTTTTCTATTGCTGTTAAATTCCTGGGTGGTGCTTAGGATCATCGTTTTAAGACAATAAAAGCTGAAAATATTCATATTCAGTACATGACAGAGAAAAAATATGGACAGAGCAAGGATGCTAGAGAAAGCCAGAGGGGATAGAAGAGACTGTTCTCCTGTTGGAAGTCTTCCATGTAGCCATCAATTAAAATTAGAACTCTTGTTATTATTCTCTCATAACCCCATGTATTTATTTTATCATATCAATATTTATAATAGAGGTTTTTATTTGCCATCTATTGTGCTACAATTTTCCTAAAAGATAATCTTCATGTTAATATACTCATTTTATTTCCTAATTTTGTGTACTTATCAAATCTTCATCATTTATCAAATACACTACTAAACAGTGGCAATTTGATACTGAAAAACAAGTTACCTTGTCATTCAATGGTACAGAAATAAAGAAAAATTAATCTATTTCACATTGAATAACTGCAAAATTACCAAAGCAGCAAGTATGAAGGAAATCAGCAAAGGTATATAATATTGAGAGATACTATGGTCTGAATGCATGTGTATGCCAAAAATTCCTATGTTAAGTTCTAATAATCAACATGATTATGTTTGTAGGTGGGGCCTTTGAAGCTGAGTGTAGAGCACTTGTGAATAAAATTAATGCCCATATAAAAGGAACTCCAAAGAGCCCTTCTCCATCACCAGCATGTTAGAAAACAGGTACAATGGGCTGGGGATTTATCTTAGTGGCATAAGCACCTGCCTGGCAAGTGCAAGGTCATGAATTTGATCCCTGGTACAAAAAAGAAAGAAGAAAGAAAGAAAGAAAGAAAGAAAGAAAGAAAGAAAGAAAGAAAGAAAGAAAGACAACAGGTACAAGACATGATTTAAGAACCAGGAATTATCAGTAAGATTTGAACTTACTGATCCCTTGATCTCCAATTTTCCAACCTCAAGAATTTTGAGAAACACATTTCTGCTATTCATACATCACACAGACTATGGTATTTCACTACAATGTTGTGTATTAGTCCCTCCCAGTTGCTCTGACAAAATGCCCAGCACATGATACTGACAGGAAGAGAGGTTAATTCTGGGTCATCTCAGTTAACGGTCAGGCAGCTCCACTGGATAAACAGCATGGTGGAGATACATACTAGAGGGAATCTGCTCATGTCATGGTAGAGATATAAAGCAGAGAGAGAAAGGCAGAGCCAGGGACAAGAATGCATCCTTCCAGGTCACTACTCAGGGCCATAACTCCAGCCAGCCCTCATCTCCTAAAAGCATGTCGTCAATGGCTGGATACACGGAGAGGGACAGCACTCCCATGATCACTTACTTTGCACATGCATGAGAATTTTCAGGCCATTGTAGGTGCAAATCCTAAAACAACCTGAAAAAGATAACAATGGAAATATATGACTCAAAACTAAGATGTGGGACATGTGACCTTAGTGTAAAATATGAAATGAGATTTTAATGAATAAGAGTTATTGGAAATACCTAATAGATTTAGAGATATTCATGGATGCCAATTTAGTATGTGTTCTATTTTTTATCACAAACTGACAATGACAAAAATCTATGATTATTCTATGTTCTTAGTTGCAATACCAAATATGTTATATAAATCACATCATTAAATGTTGTACAAAATTATGGAGCATGTGATAATTATGTTAGTGTTCTAAATGAATTGACCAATGTTGCCTTTAAAATTAAGCATTCCTATTGAAATAATCACAAATAGAATCACAATATGACATTGATTTAAAAATAATGCATGAATTGTTTAAAACAAACTAAAACAGTAGTGTATTCTTAAGAAAAAAAAATGCAATTACCTTAAAATAAAGGGATCTAAATAAAGGCAAAACCCTGAATAGGTTTCTGACTCTGATGAATGCTGAATTCTTCTCCAGTCCTGTGGAGGCTGACAGTGCTAGCCTTACGGCACTGTTTCTTATGAAGATCTACAGCTCAGAGCTTCTTCTTTACATGGTTCTTTGATTTCTACCCTTTGAGACCAATGCACCTGTTAGCAGCAGCAAACTCCACTTCAAGCAGAGACTGCACAGAGGAATCACATTGAATCTTAACACCACCAACAAATTAAGTGATTTTTTAAAAAATTACATACATATATAATTTCATCAACCTCTTAAAGAAACACCTGACACTAGCAGATGTGAAACATGAGGAAGAGGGGGTTTCCTGGTTTGATGATATATTAACTTTATGCATAAACTTAACATATACTGGGGTGCAGTGAGTAATGAAATGTCACCGCACATCCAATTAAAGTGAAATAAGACCTCTGTACTAATTAGTCAGAGCAGTAGTTCCCCCTAAATAGTTAACATTCTTCAGAGAGTACAGCCAAGCTGTGACACCGGTGGATGCCAATACACAGGAAAAATCTCAGTCACACTTTACTGTATTTTGTGTGGTCTTAAACCCAGCTGATGAGGTATTTGCTGATTTCCAGTTACTGTGGCAAACAAAAGAAACAGCTGCATCTAATCTTGGAAGTGCTAGAATTCTCAGAACAGTCACTGAAAAAGTGCCACATGAGCTTCAAATCTATATTTTGTCAGTAAATTTTTCTCCCCTAATCTCCTCACGGGATAGTTACTTTGCTGAAAAGTGGTATCATTTCCAAGCCTGACTGCAGGGTGCTGAGGTGCCAGGATCTGCAAATGTGTTGTCATCCAACTCAGCAGTGGATTAAGAATTCAAAGACAAGTGGAAAGAAAAACTTCTTTAAAAGGAAAGAATGAAAGAATAATGAAAACATGAGAATAGAATTAAAATATATTTTAAGGTATTTGCTTATGGCTTTTCATCCATTATTTCATATTTTTCTTTCGTCAAATAATATTTAACAACTTTCTCCTTTTCCACCTCAATAACCACTTTTTGATAAATTCATAATCATAATGCAAGTCTTTATTAAGGATATCATCATATTTGCCTAAATTTACTATTTTTCCATGTGCCTTTTCCCTTAAGAGTTTTGAGAACAGATGACAGTAATCTAAGAAAATTTATCAGGGTCTCAGAAACCCAAACCTGCTGTATTCTACAATACCAACAACAGGTGAAAGCAATATATTACTCCATAGATTATTAATAAACATGGAGACACAAATTTTAGACTATGTTCTCTGTACCATAGGATGAGAAATAGTATTCAAATTTCCTACTTTCCCTTAAATTTTCTGGGTCCTGCTCTTCTATTTTTGTCAAAAAGATAAAAAGAAAGAATATTTTCTTAACTGTTCAGCTTCCTACACACGATCAAGCTCTTGCTCACACTAGGCCAGAAATTGTGACCCAACCAGTTTCCATCCTCTGTAGACTTGTGTCCTTCTGCATGGAGTGTGAAAAGCTTCCGAATCTTATTTGATGTGGAGATATAATATGCATGTTCCAACAGGCCCACCTAGAATTTTGTGCACTGAGAATTTGGCATGCCTGCCTCTTGAATCTCTTGTTTAAATGTATATGAATAATTCTGTATAGAATAGTAGCAAGAATAGCGTAATCACATATGTTTGTGCCAATGGACCACAGGTCATAAGTGACCACCCTCTCCATCCTTGATTAGCTATTTCTATGGCAAAATTGCTTCTAAATATTTATAAAACTAAGTCTATTAATTTTGTATGTGAAACAATCTGTAAGTCCAAAATTTATTTTTCAAATCTAAAGGCACTTTTGCCAGAATCAAGAAAATTCAATTCTTGCTAGCATAAGTGTGTTCTTGCATCGTAGTGTTTATGTAAGCTCAAAACTTCTGTAAGGCATCCAGGTGTTTCAAGGGGGAAAGGGAGAAACCAACCGATGATTAGCTAGCTATTCAGTCTGGTTTTTTTTATTAGTACATGTTTGCAATACATACTGAAAGTATTCATTGTGGGTACCTGGCACATATATGTGACCCATCTTAAATGTTTTTACATCTCTTTCAACTTCTCCCTCAAAATCTCAAAATCTCTTCCTCAAAATCTTGCAAAAGATCTATATCCCTGTATTCTATTTTCTGTCTCTTTGATGAATTTATATTTTGAGTTTCTCATACATACTATAGTTATGCACATGTGTGTGATTTATTTCACTTAATAATTTAGATTCAAAGTGCATCCTTTATTCTACAATGAAGCAATCTATCCTTCTTTATAGCAGAATAGTACCCAATTGTGTATAAATGCCATATTTTTGTTATGCATTCATGTTAATGAATATATAGCCTGCTTCTAAGATTTAGCCATTAAGAGTTGTGCTGCTATAAACATGGGTATGCATATATCACTGTGATATGATGTCTTTATTTCAGGAAGATATCAAAAGAGGAATAGTTTGATTGAATGAAATTTCTATTTTAAGACTTTTGAGAAATCTCCACACTTATTCCTATAGTGCTCGCACTAGTTTACATTCCCCCCAGTAATGTGGCACTGTTTCCTTTGCACTGTAGCCTTCCCAGCATTCCTTGCTGATAGCCATTCTTTCTGGAGTAAGATAGAATCTCAGCAGTTTTAATTTGCATTTCTCTAATGACCAATCACCACTATTGAATATTTTTCATTTATTTCTTGGGCATTTGCACTTCTTCTTTAGCAGTGTCTAATCATTTTAGTTTTGTGAGTTAGTCCTTTATTCTGGGGTGGGGTCTAATATTTTTTGGAATTCTTTCTATATGCTAGATATTAATCCCCTATCCTAGGTGTAACTGGTGAAAAAAAATCCCATTATGCTGATTGTCTTTTCATTTTATTAGTTGGAAGCATTTTACTTTAATATGGTCTCATATTAATGATTAATGGTCAATATGTCTGGTATTCTATGTTGTGTAAATGAGGATCCGTTGAGGAAGCCCTTGCCTATGCATATGATTTAAAAAGTTTTGCATATCTTGTCTTCCAGCTTTAATATTTAGAACCATCTTAATTTTAGTTTAGTATATGCTGAAAGATATAATTAAACAAAAATTAGTAATGTAATGCTTGTGAATATTTATTTTAATTCAAACAAGAAATAAATTAATCTTTAATAATATTTAATGAATAGAGTGGCACTGGCATGCTCACTAGGTACACGTGTACCATGTGTCATTTACAGTGTGAAAGTGTTCCCCAAAAATTCCCCATAAATTCTTAAGAGTTAGTAAATATGACCACCCTGTGTTCTCTAGCAGAGGATTATAACACTGGTAATCTAGAAGATGTTCCTAGTATGGTCAAATATTTTTGAAAACAGTAACAGTAGATTTGACAATAATTTGTAATGTAGTGAGATTTAATTGAATGATTCAGGTCACACATTTTTTCTTTTGAAAATAGATAACAATATGCTAAATTTGTTGAATTTTTCTATGCTACCAGGAAGAAATATTTTAAAGAGTCATTTAATTGGTCTGCTCAGTAAAAATCATGGCATTTTAACACTAAGGAAAAAAGTTGGTTTTTCTAGTGCAGTTTTCTTTGGGAGAAAACATTCAAAGAACAGATACTTGCAAATCTTTCCAATTTTATGTAATATCATTGTCAAAATCCTGAGTCATTAATTTGTGACAATTTAAGCCTCTTATTATTTTAAATCACACTACATACTTTTTTGCTAGTGAGTTGAGATTAGTAACCATTCCATATATTACTCTCTTGTCAAATATATAACTTGTGTCCCATTCTGTAAACAGTCTCTTCATTTTAATAACTTTTCTCTGCTGTGTAGAAGAACAGCTCGTTATAATCCCATTTATCTATTTTTACTTTAACTTTCTCTGTTTGTAGAATCTTGTCCAATTTTTTTTGCCCATTCCAATATCCAGAGGTATTTCTCATGTTTTTGTTTAATAGTGTTATAGTTTGGTCTTAGTTTTACCTCTCTAATCTATTTTGAGTTGAGTTTTATAATGAGAGGTGAGATTCAGTTTCACTGTCCTGCAGGTAGATTTCTTCAGGAGTCCTTGTAATTATGGGCATCCTTTGCATGTTACATGCTGCCAAACACCGGGTTCTTTCTTGGATAAGTTTCTTCCTCTAGTGGCTTCCTGAGTGACTATTTTAGCTACCAATGGAGATTGTCGTTTTAGTTTTTAGTTATTTGATTTCATCTTTCCTCCACCATAATACCTTCAATGTGACTGTTAAAACATTGAAAGTATGTGTTTTCAGCAGTGTGGCTCCCGTTTATCACGGCCTTGACAGTGTTGCTATCAACCCATTTCCAGAGCTTATCTCCAAACTTAGAACCCTTCCATCACCTGCTGTCACCCTTATAATAAATTCACAGCTCCTGTACCTCTTGAGGTAGATTTGCTACCCTAGAGCATTACGGCTCGGCGGCACCATCACCAGAGTCTCCACACTTTGAAAACGCTGCATCTGCGGGAAGCGTCAGTCCTTATTCCACTGGCATCAGCCTCTTTCTGAGTGCTGCCACCTTTTCTTGCGCTTCTTGCATTCACCCTTCTCTCCTCTGCGCACATAGCCGTTCACTGTGGTCTGTCCTGTGTCTTCCACAACTCTGACCAGCTCGTCAGTTAGACGTTAAGTTGCGCTAGTAACAGGAATACCGGCGCAGTCTTTGTCCAGAAGCCTTCATATGTGTCAGTTTTCTGAATTCACCCTTAGAAACAGTGTGTAGGTTCATATGAAAAGATGTGAAAGAAGGTTTTTATTTTCCCTGTGACTCATTCTGCTCATTGAAATTAAAGCAAGCAAAGTACACAAACAAGAAAGGACATATATTACATATTCAAAATATCTCAATGTTCATAGATATTTCATTATGTTTTTAAAATAAGTATAACTATTATTCTGTCTTTTTAAAGTAATTAGTTATGTGAAAAGGTGATAATCTACCTTGCTACACAAAATAAAATCTCCACAATATCATTTCATAGGTAAAATTAACAGGCCATAAAACAGTGGGATACATTCTTCATTTAAAGAAGATAAATTCAAACTTTCAATTGATGGTGATTTAATAAATGCATTGTGTTAAAAAATAAGTTACAGAGGGAACAGTTAATGAATTCCTTTAGCTCTGTATGATATTTACCAATTAAAATTATTCTAAAGATAACATTGCTATTAAGGCCTCAGAATAAGAAAGAAAAGTCTTCATATGTATTGTTATGTAATCATTGTGAATTGTTTCTACTTTTGGCCTATTTCTTCATGTAAGCATTTTCAAATGGATTGCAAATAAAAACACTGAAAGATTTTTCTATAAGATTTTTCAGTTTTTGTCACTGAAAATTAATTGTCCCAAAAATAAATATTTCTGGCCACAATTCCTTTATTTTATGTGTGAGTAAATATTGATGTTTAACAATTAATGTTCACTGACTAAATTAAAAATTAACTTGTTAAAGTAAAGCACACGTATTTTAAACTTTTTTTGCTTTCTGTTGTCAGGAACATGTCTCTCTCTCTCTCTCTCTCTCTCTCTCTCTCTCTCTGTCTCTGCATTTAAAAATTTTTTTGGTGCTAGGACTGAAGGCACACACTAGGGAGGTGTTCTACTACTATGCTAGATCCTGTTCAAAACCATATTCACTGCTCCTTTTTATGTGCGATTCAGACAGGACCCATACTACTAAGCAAATATCATGTACTAGTTCACACCAAGGCTGGAAAAGCCATTGTAAAATTTTACCATGGCTCTAAGTCTTCAATAAAAGACCAAAAGGCTCAAATAAGGCCTTGCTTTTTCTCTAAGTAAACATCCCCATAACCTGCAAAAAAAAAAATAATGATTTGAGAGCATAGTAGTAACCTTTGTCACAGAAAGCTACTGAGATATGGGGACTATTTGTTACTGTGACTTAACTCTCCAAATGCTAATTTGGAAAATCTGCCAGTATCCTGCTTGTCGTACAAATGTATCTAGAAAAAATACTTCCTCAGCGTTTTCTTCCTTTCTATAGATTATTTTGTCTTGTAATTTAAGTTTGTAATTCCATGTACATACTCCTTTGTACATCTTTGCTAATAGTCTATAAGTTCCTTAATGATAAGATTCATGTTTTTGTCAGGCCCAGTCTACAATCTAGTTTATAATTTTTTGTGTGGGGGGTACAGGGGATCGAACTCACAAATGCGCCCTTCATGGTAGTCATTTATGCCATTGAGCTAAATCCCCAGCGGCTCTATAAAAATATATTTTCAGTAGTTATGAAATGCTTGTTAAAGGAATTAAAACTGAGTCAGCTAAAAAGTCAGAAGGGTGAAAGAGTGTAATGAGATGAACTTGAAGGAAAAAGGGCAGAAAATGTCCGATAAATGGTCAAGTACATTGTCTATATGTTGAAGATGCTCCCTATACCCCAAAAATTATAGTAATTTTAAGCATATTTATCCATCTACCTATGTGCTTCTAATTAAAATGTTTATAGTCTTGATGTAGTGGTAGCTTCTCATTTTTCATGAAATATTATATCAATTTATTTATTTTTATTATGTGCCTTTTATCAAAGGTGATTTGAATAAATGGAAAAACAACTTATTAAGAGAATTTTGGCTAGAAAAAGAATTAAATATTGAGACAATCTCGGTTAATGAATGAATTAGATAGTAAACTGAGCACTCTTATTGAGAAGTAACATAACAAAATATTTCTACTAGAAAGGACTATTTCATCACACTTTAATTGATTCTGAATTCACTATGAAAGAAAATGTTTATTAGTCATATTATTGAGATGAAAATAGAATTATGCATTAAGAAGACCACTCTATTTCAATGACCCCATGTGTGAGTGTGAGTGTGTCTATGTCGGTGTGGACACACACAGCAGTAACTGGAATATCTATACCATGAATATTGGAATATACTTATATAATATGCATATACATGAAGGAAGCTATACTAAGGCAAACATTCACTAATACTTGCACTAAGCTCCCGATAGATGTTATGTCACTACTCCTGACAGTGGTCATGTGAGCTAGATTCTCTCCTGAGGGAATAGAGATATAGGAATTTTATCCATCATTCTCAAGTGGACACAGTCAAGAAATAATGAGCAGGATTCATTCAAACTGAGATTTTTTTGAAATCAGTAACAGTGGTTTTTCTACTCTTACATACCCAAAGATAGTAGCGGTATAGAGTTTGTCTGACTAGCGGGATAGACAATGAAGACAGACCAAGGCCATAATACAATCTTTAAAGATGAGTAAACTGAAATACAGAAGATAAAGTAACAAAAGACTTTGCCTTATGAAATATTTGCTCTTAACACCGAGCTTGGGGTCTTGGTGAAACCTGGCCATGCTGGTACAAAATTCACTTAGGAAGATTCCTAGAGTAGGACAGCAGATGTCAGGACCCTCAGGCAGAATAGCTCTGGACCTGTCAGAGGCCCATACGGAGATGTGCCCTTTTGAGGGGAGCCTGGGTTCAGTTCTTTGTGATCTCAGAAGCAGAAGTACAAGTTCTGGGTACAGACCTTTTCCCACTGAGGTTCCAGAGTGCAGAGTTTGAGAGAAAGTATCTCACATCATGAAAGCTTTTTGGATCCTCTGTCTGTTGAACTTCAGATAATTTAGCTTTAAAAAGAATAGGAATAAAGTAAAGCTTGTAACATTGTTGTAACATTTCACTGCTCTGGCATTAGGTGAACAGAATATATTATGTTAAAAGACCAAAATTTAACCACATTTTGTTTGGGTCAACATTTCAGGCTGATGAGAAGCTGTTTTATTTGTCATTCTAAGTATTTAAAACATTTCTTCTATGAAACCCTGGCTATATTTTACCTTGGCATTGTTTGAAAGTCTTGAAAACATTACAGTGAATCACTAACAAGCTAATAGAAAACACTTTTGTAAGCATTTTCCTATACTCGGTAAAGGCAGTTTATGGAAATAATCCTAATCTACCTCAGAAATTAAATTGCTTCATGCATTTGAGAAAGAAAATGTATTTTGAAACTTTATTTATGTTGTTTCTTAAATTATTTTAAACAGTTGCAAATTTTGTATTGATTTAAATGCCAGTAACCAAAAAACTAATAAATATTGATTCAAATATTTTGTACTTTCTAACAACATAGGAATATTTGTGAATTTACATAGGATAGGTGCTGGAATAGCAGACATATTTGCATTTTCTTGACTAAAATGTAATTTGTTAACCACTTTATGTTCTTAGAAAATGACTTATTTTGCAAGTGTTGAAGGTTTTTCATTTAGGTATTAATAATGGAAAATAATTTAAGGTGAAGTTTCAGTTGGAAAATGTACCAATGAAATACATATAAACAAGGCAGTGGAAAGAAGCATAGAAGTTTTATGTAAATAGCCAGAAATAAAATACGTTCCCATAAAGTGAGGAAATAATGAATACTTTTCTTTATTAATAAGTCTATCATTTTCATGTATTCTTTCTATCTCAGCTAACCTAGGTCCCTGTGTTTAGAATGCACTTTATAGTTATTTTCTTCCCACTCTTCTCAGCTGTTATCTAATTGTTCTCTGTTTGCTTTATAACGGAAATAAATATGTGGAGATACATACTTATATCTGCCTCTCTGTTTCTTTACAAACACTCTCCTTGTAGGTATCACCATTTTAAAGTGCTTCAATGTTTTATTAAGTTTTTGAAACAGAACAATGAATCTTTTTAAATAACTATGTGTCTATATGCATGGATTTACATTCAACTCAGGGAATATATATATGTACTTAGCATATACTTTAATCTGCCTCATATTTTACATATTTACCTTATTTCTTCAGTAGAAAGCACTGCTTTGGGCTAGTAAGAGTTATATCCATAATATGCTGCATACTGGCCTAGAAATGGTATAGCATAGAATCTGGAATTGGTAATCAGGACACTGTACTTAATATGTGAAAATGTTAATCACCTAGTATTATTATCACATTTTTTTCTAAAGAAGAAAATTAAATTCCATTGTCTGTAAAACTCTCATATTTCATTTTTTTAAATTTTTATTTTATTTAAAGAAAGAAAATAAAGAAAATTTAAAAAACAAAGTAGAAAAAACGAGAAAAAGTAGAATACAGAATTTAAAAAATTGACATCATAAAATTGCTAGTTGATACATTACATATTGTCATCTTAACAATAGTTGTTAAATTTACAAAATCAAATATAAAAAGTGGCTAGACACTCAAACGTTGACAGTGCAAACTCTTCTGTTCAATGATCTAACAAAAATTTAGTAATATGGTTATCTATCTTACATGCTGTGCATAGCATTATATCCTTTAGAGCACTTCCCTTTCACTTTTACAATATCTATTATACTTTTTGTATCCCATTATTCTATCAGTTATTATTATTTTTTACACTAGAGAGACAATGTGATATAGTAATGTGAGTCTTGTTTATTTCACTAATGAGAATATTCTCAAGGTGCCTCCATTTATCTATAAAGGCTTCAAGATCATCCTTTTTTATAGCTGAATATCATTCCATTGTATAAAAATACCACATTTTTTTCATCCACTCTGTGATTGATGGGCACTTTGGTTGTTTCCAAGATTTAGCTATTACAAATTGTGCTGCTATGCATATAGGTGCACAGATATCACTGTGACATGACATTTTCAATTTTTCTGGGAAAATACCCAAGAGGGGAATAGCTGTATTGAATGGAACTTCCAGTCCTGGTTTTTTGAGTAATCTCCATACCTCCACAGTGACCTCCACAGTGGTTGCACCAGTCTGCAGTCCCACCAAGAGTGGAGAAGTATTCCTTTTTCCCCACAGCCTCCCCAACATTTGTTATCAGTAGTTTTCTTGATGGAAGCCATTCTTTCTAGGGTGAGATGACATCTCAATGCTGTTTTAATTCGCATTTTTCTAATGACCAATGATAGTGAACATTTCTTCATATATTTATTTGTCATTTGTATATCATCATCTGAGAACTGTGTATTCATCTCTGATGCCCATTTTTGGAGAGTACCTTTGAATTTAGGGGGTTGATGTTTTTCAATTCTTTATATGTTCTGGATATAAGTTCTTTGTCTGAGGGATTGTTGGCTAAAATTCTTTCCCATTCTGAGGTTTTTCTTTTCTATTTGTTGGTGACTTCTTTTGAAGTGCAAAAACTTTTTAGTAATATGAGATACCAGTTGTTGACTCTGAAGTATTTCTCATGCAGTTTGTGTTTTATTCATGAATTCTCTCCCTACTCCTATGTCTCTAAGGTTTTTACCTACTTTGTCCTCCAGTAGATTTAGTGTTTCTGTTTTAATTTTTAGATCCTGGATCCATTATGACTTTAGTTTAGTGTATGGTGATAGGCATGGATCTATTTTAAGTCTTCTGCATGTGGCGAGCCAATTTTTCCAACATCATTTATTAAAGAAGCTATCTTTTTTCCAGTGAACATGTTTAGCCTCTTTCTCAAATATCAGGTGGCTGAGTGTCTTTGTAGTAGTGTTTGCATCTTCTAATCTGTTCCATTGATCTTTAGGTCTATTTCTTTGCCAGTACCATGCTGGTTTTATTACTGTGGATTTGTAGTATAGTTTCAATTCAGGAATTGAGATTTCTCCTGTCTCACCTTTGTTGTCCAGAATCATCTTTGGTATCCTAGGTTTCTTCTGTTTCCAGATGAATTTTAGGAATATTTTCTCTAGATCTGTAATGTATGTTAATGGTATTTTGATTGGGATTATATTGAATCTATATGACAGTTTTGGGAGTATGACCATTTTTACAATGTTGATTCTTCCTAACCAAGAGCAAGGGATATTCTTCCATTTTCTAATATCCTCCTTAATCTACTTTTTTCAGAGTAGTATAATTTTCAGCATATAGGTCTTTTACATTCTTGGTTAGATTGATTCCTAGGTATTTCATTTTTTTTAGATGCTATTGCGAAAGGTGATATTTCCATAATTTCCTTCTCATGCAGTTTTTAGTTTGTGTACAGGAATGCTATTGATTTTTGATTGTTGACTTTGTATGCAGCTATGCTACTGAATTAGTTTACTAATTCTAGTAGTCTTTTAATGGAGTTTTTGGGGTCTTCTATGTAGAGTATCATGTCATCTCCAAATAATGATAATGTAAAATCTTATTTTCCTATTTTTTATTTCTTTTATTTCTCTCCCTTGTCTGATTGCTCTGGCTAATATTTCCAGTATGATATTGAGTAGGAGTGGTGAGAGTGGACTTACTTGAATTGTTCCTGATTGTAGAATGAAGGCTTTCAGTTTTTGTCCATTTAGTATGATGTTGGCCATTGCTTTGTCATAGATTGCCTTTATGAAATTGAGGTACATACCATCTATTCTGAGTCTGTAGGGCTTTTGTCATGAAAAGGTGTTGGACTTTATTGAAAACTTTTTCTGCATCTATTGAGATTATCATGTGATTTTTATTTTTGGCTCTGTTGATGTGATATTTATTGATTTAAACCATCCCTGCATTCCTGGAATAAATCCAACTTGGTCATGGTATATAATCTTCTTGATGATTTGCTGCATTCTATTGGCAAATATTTAATTGAGACTCTTTGCATCAATGTTCATTAGTAAGATTGGTCTATAGTTCTCCTTTTTGGTTGGGTCTTTCTCTGGTTTTGGTATCAGAGAGGTACTCAGTTCCAAGAATGAGTTAGGGAGGACTGCTTCTCTTTCAATTTTATTGAAGAGTTTAAGGACTATTGGCATTAAATCTTCTCTAAATTTCTTATAGCATTCAGTCGTGAATCCATCAGAACCTTGGCTTTTCTTTCTTGGTGAGTTTTAACCACATTTTCAATTTCATTAGCTGATATTGGGTTATTCAAAATTGTTATATCTTCTTTTTTTCTGTTCTTCCTTTTACTTTTTTTATTTTTTTATTTAAAGAGAAACAAAAGCATGTAAAGTGTAGAGATAATATAGAATTTCAAAAAAAAAGATAAACAATAAGAAATCACTTGTTGATAAATTACATATTGTCCTCTTAGAAATAGTTGTTCAAGTTACAAAATTAAAGAACACAAAGTAGATAATCAAACAGTGAGAATGTAAACAGCTACCCATGCATGAATCTCTACATGTATTTCTATCCTTTCTGTATTAGAGGGAAAAACAAAACTTAGCAATACAAAACAAAATAAATTCCTATAAAAACATGAAACCAAAAAGTCATATAAAACTACAATTTCTACAATGATTACTGTGTTGTTTTTTATTATCTTCAATAGAATTGTCGATATCATCAGGCATAATTGAATATAGCAGTATAATTGAATATAGCAGTACATAACAATATTAATAAAAATAAAATATTGTAGACAGCATAAAACTGCAAAGGCAGGTAATAATCAAACCAGAGTGGATATTCTGGCGAATCTTGTCATCTTTAGTGCAGTTGCCTATACTCTCAGACTTGATACTATCAATCATAACAGCTTTGAATAAAATCTATCAATACAAAAACAGTGATCTAACAAACCAGATTCGATTACGATCAGTCATGGTAAAACAGTGTAGGCTTACAGAGCTCTAGATTAACTTCATAGGAAATTAAGGATGATTGCCATACTATATCCTGTATTTTGGGGGATTATTGTCTGTGCCCTCAAATCTAGTACAGGTAGAATGACTGGAACAGAATATAATACATCTAAGCAGAGTAGTATGAGTAATGTGGGTTTTAAATCCTGGTGCACTATTAACAATATAGTGTATCAAGGCCATCTATGTTAGAGATTCTAGCCATCCTTCTCTGCCTCATTTCTGCTATGCTATTTTTCTGCCTTTGTTTGTCTAGTTTTCCCCTTCATTCTACTGCCTGGCCCACTCATTGAGGCCTTTCTGCCACTGCTCCTAAAATCCCGGTATTATTTTTTCTCTCTCTCTAGAATGTCCTTCAGTATTCTCTGTAGGGTTGGATTGGTGGTCACCAACTCCCCCAGTTCCTCTTTGTCATGGAAGTATCTTGTTTCTCCATTATAGGGACAGTTTTGCAGAGTACATCAATCTGGGCTGGAGGGTTATTTTCTTTTAGGGCTTGGAATACTTCTCTCCAAGCTCTTCTTGTTCTGATGGTCTGTGTCGAGAAGTCAGGTGTGATTCTGATGGTTTTAACTTTATAGTTACTCTGTTTCTTTTCTCTGATGGCTTTTCATATTCTGTTTTTATATTGAATTTCTGGCATCTTGATTATTATATATCTGGGTGTAGATCTGTTTTGGTTGTAGGTGGCTGGAGTTCTGTATGCCTCACACAACTGAATGTCATTTTCTTTTCACATGCTTGGGAAGTTTTCCTTAATTATTTCCATGAATAGCCTTTGTAATTCACCTGTACATATTTCTGCTTCTTCATTCACATTTCTTATTCTTAAATTGTAGATTCTCTTGTCATCTTCTAGCCTTTGTATTGTTACTGCCTGTTTCCTTGTTATTTTTAAGAGATCTCTTCTTTCATGATCACACATTGCAAACTTGTCTTCAAGTTTTGATAGTCTATCCTTAGTTTCTTCTAAGGAGTTTTGCCAGCTTTCAATGGAGTTTTTAATTTCCTGGTATTCTCTTTGAATCTGCTTTATGTATTCTATATTTTCTTTATATTCTTTATTGAATGTTTCTCTCCTTTTTTGTGTTCCTCCCTTTTTCTACCTGTATCTTCCTGAGAGATGCTTCCTGAGACCATTTCTTTTATTACTCTACTCATATCTTGCTTTACCTGATTTAATATTTCAGTTTTGAGCTCGTCTACAAGGTTCTTAAGATATATCTTAATGTTCATTGAAGCCATGTCTGATGTTGCATGTTTGCTGCCCTCAGTCTCCCTTGTTTTTCCCTCTCCTGGATCAGGGCTCTCAGGGTTCTGGGCTGGGGGCCTCCTCTTGCCTCTCTCTCCAGTCATGGTCCTGGCTTCCTCTGCACAGGTTACAGTGCAGGTCCCAGCCCCCTTCCCTGTTGGCCACAGTTCCTCCAAAGCACACTGGTGAGTGACCTCCACTCTCTCCTGCCTGCTCTGGTCACTGAGGTGTAAGGAGCAGCTGCATATGCCTCACCATCCCCACTGGGCCAACCAAATTTCAGGGGCCTTCAACTGGTTAGTGCTTGCTAGGTTCAGGGAATTGATTTGGGATGGCTCATTGGGTCCCAGCCAGTGGCACGGCCCAGTCCAAGCAAATCCCACAAATCTGCTCTGAGGAGGGAGGAACCAACTGAAGTCACTGTTGCTCCCTGTTCAGGCTTCTCCTGCTGGATTCCAACATGTCACCCATTTGTTTGCGCCCTTCCCATGGGAGGGAGTCTCATTCCCAGCACTGACCGTGGATTAATGAAGGTACCTTTGCCAGCTCCACTCTCTGTTGGGCTCACCAACGCCCAACTTCAGCGCTGCTGTGTTTCCTGTGAGAGGCAGCAGGAATGAGTTTGAGCAGCTTTGCCAGCAGGCACGGATTCAGCTGTTTGTAAACTTGGCAAGTTGCCATTAACAAAAATGCTGTGTCCCATAATTTTTAGCTGTTTCATTTGTAGTCCCGCTGTATTTGATGAGATTTTTTACATTTTAAGTTCTTCCTGTGTCAAGAGGGCCCATCTCCCTCTGTCTGTGTCTCTCCAGGGTGTTATATTCTGGCAAATGATTTTTTTCTCCTGGGAGGCTTTGTATTTTGTTGCTCACTGATTGGCCATCTTTGTTATATCTTCTTGATTGAGTTCTGGTGGTTCATATGTTCCTAGAAATCTGTCCTTTTCCTCTGTATTTTCCACCCTATATGAGTAGAGATTTTCAAAGAAGGTGTTCATTATCTTTTGATTTTCCATTGGATCTGTAGTAATTTCCTTCTTTTCAGCCCTTATTGAATGGATTTGAGTTTTTTCCTTCTTTTTCTTGATAAGGTTGGCCATGGGTTTATCAATTTTGTTTGTTCTCTCAAAAAAAAACCCCAGCTCTTTGATTCATTAGTTCTTTGTATTATTTTTTAGTCTCAGTTGCATTAATTTCTGCTCTGATCTTTACAATTTCCTCTCTTCTATGAGCTTTGGGTTTGACTTACTCTTCCCCTTCTAGAAGCTTGAGATGTAGCATTAGGTTGTTTATTTGTGTTCATTCCATTTTCATGATGTGACTTTATTGCTATATATTTCCTCTTAGGACTGCTTTCATTGCATCTGTTAGGTTATGATGTATCTGCATTTTAATTGTACTGTAGGTATTGTTTTACTTCTTCTTTAATTTCATCTGTAACCCACTGGTTGTTCAGAAGGTTGTTATTTATTTCCATGTATTTATGCAGGTTTTTCAGGGGATTTTTGCCATTGATTTCCAATTTTAGTGCACTATGATTAGATTTTATGCATGGGATAATTTTGTTCCCTTTGCATTTAGTTAAGAATACTTTATAGGTTAATATATGGTTTATTTTGGAGAAAATCCCATGTGCAGCTGAGAAGAATGTGTATTCTGATGTGGTTTGGTGGAACACTCTGTAAACATCCACTAAGTCTATTTGCTCACAGGTATGATTCAGTTCTGCTATTTCTTTGCTGACTTTTTGTCTAGTTGATCTATCTCTTTGTGACAGTGGGGAGTTAAGGTTTCCTGTTACAATTGTGTTCTTGTGTGTTTGGTTTTTCACATCCATTAGTATTTGTCTTATATAGTTGTGTGCTCCTGTATTTGGTGCATATATATTTATAATTGTTAGTTCTTCCTGCTGTAGTTTTCCACTTACAAGTATGTAGTGGCCTTCTTTACCTCTTTTAATCCTTTTAGGTTTGAAGTTCACTTTGTCTGCAAACAGAATAGCTACCCTGATTTTTTCCTGGGTTCCTGTTGCATGGAATACTGTTTTCCATCCTTTGACTTTTAATCTGTGAGTTTCTTTTTGAGTCAGATGTGTTTCTTGCATACAGCATATTGTGGGATCCTGTTTCTTGATCTATTCTGTCAACCTCTTTCTTTTGATAGGTGAATTGAGCCCATTTATATTTATGGATATCACTGATTTGCACTGGCTTGACTTTGCCATGTTGTGTTCCTGTTGTTGTTTTCCTGCTTTTCTCCCTTGTTTAATTTCTTGTCCAGCCTGGTGATTTCTTTCTGTTGTTGTTCTGAATATTGTGGTCATTTTTATCTCTATCTAGCATGTCTTTCAGTACTCTTTCTAGAGCTGGTTTGGTGGACATGAGTTTCTTCAGTTGTTCTTTGTGATGGAAGTATCTTGTTTCTCCATTAAATTTGAAAGACAGTTTTGCTGGGTACACCAGTCTGGGTTGAAAGTTGTTTTCTTTTAGGGTTTAAAATACTTCACTCCAAGCTCATCTTGAAGGCTTGTGCTGAAAAGTCTGCCATGAATCTAATAGACTTTCCTTGATACTTGAGTTGTGTCTTTTCTCTAACAGCTTTTAGTATTCTGTTTTTATGTGTATGTCTGGGATCTTAATTATTGTATGTCTTGGTGTAGATTCATGTTGGTTGTGACTGTTTAGCATTTTATATGCCTCACTTATTTGCATATCAGATTTTTTCTCCACGTGTGGGAAATTTTCTATTACTTCTGTGCATAGTTTAGTTATGTCATTTGCATTAACTCCTCCTGCATCTTCATTGATGCCTATTTGTCTTTTATTGTTTTTCTTGGCATCGTCTTGAAGCTGCTGAATTGTCATTTCATGCTGCTTTGTTGTTTTTTATAAGTTCTACCCTTTCATGATAGCTATCTGTGATTCTGTCCTCAAGGTCTGAAATTTTATCCTCAGCTTAATTAAACGGTTTGCCAGCTTTCAATAGAATTTTTTGTTTCTTGGATATCTCTTTGAATTTATTTCATGGATTCTGCTTGTTTTCTGCATTGTTCATTTGAGGTTTTGATCAATTTCCCATGCTCCTATATTTTTTGATCCATTTCTTCTCTAGCTATGTTGAGCAACTCATTTACTAAGGTTGTTATTTCTGTGTTTACATAAGACATTATTTCTAATCCTCTATAGCCACATGGATTTGTTTCTTTACTTCATTTGCTATCTTCTCAGAGATTTCTGGTGCATAGACTTTTAAAGTTCTCTATTTTAATGTCGCCTGTACTTGCTCCTGATGGACTAGATGTTTGAGATTGCATTTTGCCTTTTCATTTTGTCATTTTCACATTTTGGTTTAATATTTGGTCTTTCAATCCCAACAGTCTTAACTGTCTGTAGTGTGAATTGTAAGATCCTACTGTGTGGTTCATGTTTGCCAGGTGTTCCAGGCTGAGGGTCAGGCCCAGCGGCAGCAGTCTGAGGCAGCTCAGTTGTACAGGGGGCATCCCAAGTGTTCTCTCAGATTTTTTCTTCAAGATATCTTTTTGAAAATCAGGTATTGTCTGATTGTATACTAATTCATTTTACAGGTATGGACTTTTTGGTTAAAACTTCCTAGCTGGTCTTCATCCAAAATTTTGGATTCACAGTATATTATCATTATTAAGTATACTCATTAATAATATTAAGTATACTCAATAATAATATGTCTCTGAGTCAAAAGGTTCATAAGTATCTCAGCTAATAAGTTCTATGACTCACTACTAAACTGAGAGTCCAGTTAGGACATATGCCCTGTGTAATTCATTTTGTTTTTCCATAATACATTAGACAATTGCCTTTACTACAGTGTTAGAAAATGTTTATTAAATAAAAGAAAGAAAACAACAAGATATCTAACATGGTCTATACTGAAAACAAATTATGTGGAATTCTCATTTTATAATCATAGTTCAGTTTCATGATGGATATTGAAACTTAATCCTGGGCCATAATGATATATCATCAATTATATATCATTTTATCATAATTTTTATCAGGGAAATTTAGATTTTACATCTAGAAGACAATTCAATTAAAAATGGAGAAATGCAGCTATATTAAATGTGGGAGATGATATAGACCACATGTATGGGATTCCAAACCTTTTGTTGCACCATTAAAAGTTAATATTTAGTATATTTAACTTTTTCCATTATCTTAGTTTTTCTTTCCCATTTCACTCACATGGGTGATAATTTCAGCTCTCCATTGAAAGCCACTGTCCAGGGGTGCACTGTTTCCTTTCCCATCGCAGCTCCTCCCTGTCCCGTCTATCACACGGGTGATGATGCTGGGAACGATGCTGCGGAGTCTCCTCAGTCTCCTCCTCCACCTCCTGTAGCTCCTATGTATGCCGCAGATGGCATCTCAGATGGTGAGGCACCTATCCCTGGTATCAGGAAACATCTACAGTAGGTGATTAGGGCAAGTGAGGTCTTCCACTGAGTTATTATAAAGATCTGACAGTGCTGTTCACACACATTTAGTGATTTGTGTTGTACCTAATTTACCTTTGCCTTTCTAAGACCAAGGATAAAACATACCATACTTTTTCACTTTGTTTTCATGAAACAAATTAGTGTATACCAGACTTGGTTTTTTTAACCATCTTTACAATATTATAGGGTTTATTTTAAAAGTCCAGTATTGATGTGTTCGTGAAAACTATCTAGCATGTTATCACAGAGGGATTTTCAAGAATACAAAAGGGGAAAACTTATTTAATAAGTAAAAGGCTGGTGACCTTGGAGTTTTCTGCTTGGTGCTCAAAGTTGTCCTTTCTAACACAAAGCACAAAGACTTCAAAAAGAAGCAGCTCCACCTGCTCCGTCTTCTTTCTGTACCATACAGAAACACATTCTCAAAGGTGCTGCAGGGCTGAAGACTGCCCATGGCTGCAGAAAATGCTGCCTTTCTAGGCTCTGTTATATTCTAAGATCATTTGTTACCAAGAGAAGGAAAGTTCCCAGATGAAACTCAAAAATTTTATTATTACTTTTAGTTTCAAATATATCTACTTCAGAAAATGGACAGCCCAAAATGAAAGGATTGTGAGTTATTATGAATCTTTTCAGAGTTTCTTCTTCAGGGGTGAGGGAGCACTTGCAAAGAAACAAAAATGAAAGATATTAGCTGAACAAATAACTGTGTGTCTAAGTGTGTGTTTGCACAGGTGCCCAGAAAACAAATGATCTTTGTATTCGAACTATGCATTTTCAAACTATGTTTTTGGAAATATCCTCAAGCATGCATATTTATAGTTGCCCTGGGGAAGTTTTTCTATATCCATTATGTTAAGTGTTTTTTTAATAAATACTCATTCTTTACTCCTGTTGTAGAAACAGAAGAAATAGAAGTCAGTACACTTTCCAGTTAAATAATAAAAGTTCAGGATTTTCATTGCTTGTGCTAATTTTCTTTATCTCAGTATGTACCTTTTAGTAGTCCAGAAGAACCTCAAGATTTACATGAAATCTAATTGTGTGTATTCATGCAAAACTTTTCTAATTCATGACAAAATATCCATAGATATTAAAATTAATTTGTAAGGGAGGAGTCACTGTACTTAGAGAGGGAAAGGGCCAGGCATTCTGTGCCTCCTCATTTTCTTACCACTTAGCTGTCTATAGCTCAGACTTAGGAGAGATGATAAACATTTACTTAGAAAAGGGTGCCTACTGTGGCTGGTGTGTATGTCAGCCTGGTTATGAGCATCTTTTCAATACTTCCATGTGTTGTGTTACTGGAGGGACATATAAGATCTTCTGGGTTGTGAGAAGATTTACCTAAATAAAAAGCCACTTAAATTTTTTGATACCTGGGAGTTATTTTATGGCTTACATTATGTAATAATCAGAAATATAACTATATGTATTAACTGTTTATGTGTTTATTCTGTGTAATTTTTTCTGATAAAAACAATAATGTTAAATTCTCAGACTTAATTTTTAACTAAGCTGAACTCAGTAAAAGTAAAATTTATTTTTTCAGTTATTTCTTACCCTAGGAGTAGTTGTTTTCCTGCTGACAAAGTCATAGAGATTTCTATTTCTCTAAAAATTGTACACTGTAATACTACAAACTGGGCTATTTCCAGTAAATATCATGGAAGAAGTATTTTTGGTGACTTCTGCATTTTCTTCTACAATTTTGAGAGTGAGATTCAATGTTTATTTTTTGAAAGTGTTTTATACTATTTCTAAAGTTGAACTTACGAGGAAAACACAACAAACCAAAAAGCAAAAAACTAAACAAAACACCAATGTAAATGGAGCAACATCAGTGTT
The DNA here is from genome assembly GCA_004027455.1 of Hydrochoerus hydrochaeris. Taxonomy (NCBI): domain Eukaryota; kingdom Metazoa; phylum Chordata; class Mammalia; order Rodentia; family Hydrochaeridae; genus Hydrochoerus; species Hydrochoerus hydrochaeris. Next base: position 70,337 of record PVLA01008279.1, read on the forward strand.
GCAGAAGTTAATTTTACATAGTTAAATGTGTAGTAAAATTCTTAGACTGGCAGTTTAACTCAGCAGCTCAAGCATTTGCTTGGTAGGAGTGAGGTCATAAGTCCAACACCCAGTACCAAAAACAGAATTTTCAGCAATTTTTATAAAATACACTTAAATATAAACTTTTGGGGGTGGCGGCGTACTGGGAATCAAACTCCTGACTTCACAGTTGCCAAGCACATGCTACACCACTGAGCTAAATCCTTGGCCAATTTAAATACAAATTTTTATAGTCATTTATATTCTATTTATAGCTTTCTCAAAGTTACTATTTAGATTTATAAATGCTAGCACGACAGAAGGAGTAGTTCGGGGCTCCAGGACTGCTGCTGTTGTAAGTACCACAAGTGACACCCTCAGCGACACTTTGTCACATTGTTTATCTCATTAAGGATTTTAGAGTCTGCAGAGTTACCTCTTCCACAGTGCAGTCCCACTCAGACTTGATTCTAGGCATTGTAATCTGGATGTAATCATCATGAAGACGGGGGCAAAAATGATATATTTTGCCTAAAAGCTCAAATAAATTTTTTTTTTTTAGTGCTGGGGATCAAACCCAGGGCCTCCCATAGGCTAGGCAAGCACTTTAGCACTGAGCTGTACCCCCAGGATCAAACTAAAGGCTTTAAAAGCAATTGATTTTTTATGAGACTCCGATTTTCAACATGTGGTCTTTTGCAATTGAAGTAGAAAATGATTTAGAATTTAGATGATATTAATAAAAATCAGAAATTCCGTATGTTGGAATTTCTGTTTAGAAAGCATTGTTTGGTTCCATATCTTGAGTGTTGTGAATAGTCCTACAGTGAACACGGGAAGGCAGATATCTCTGAGAAAGTGATTTCATTTGTTTTGAACATAAACCAAGTAGTGAGTGTTCTGTGTCATACACCAGGTCTATCTTTAGCTTTTGAAGGGAATTTCCATACTGTTTTCCATGATGGTCATATTGACATACCCCAGACAGTATGCAGTGGCTCCCTTTTCCCAAAACACATTGAAATGTGTATAAATTAAAAGCTATAGACATAATTAAATTAATGGACATTTATTGTACACACATAAGCAATTAATTTCACTATGCTTATTTTATCTGAACATGTAGCTGGTCATGACAGAAATGGAAAACTTTCTTATCACAGGTGATGTTTTAAATCAATATGTATCGATTGCAGGTATCCACCTGACAATAGAATGTGCTTTTTGAAATTTAGGAGGATAGCTGTTTAAGTGATACTTGTCCAGATGACCTCTACCTGTGACAGTAGTATTACAACTAAATTTTCCAACCTAAAATCACTAGTTCTGCTCCCAGAAATGTGACCACAAATTGACAGTTGACTTCTAATATCTTTGATTTTCTTATTTAGTCTTTAAGCCTCTCTGTCACTAAAAAATGACTTGATAATTTGTAGATAAGAGAGTATTCAGTAGCACAAGTCCCTGCCTGGCAAATGCAATGTCATGAGTTTGATCCCTATTACAAAAAAAAAAAAAAAAAAAGGAGAGTATTATTTAGTAAACAATACTGTGGTATAAAAAGAATTACCTATTTCCAATTCTAATTTCCAATCTTATGATAAATGTCAGGATATCATGATAATTAATATGCCAGAATTTCATGATAATTAATGTTATCTTTCTCTTCGTATTCTGGGCATGAGGAAGAATGTTTAAATCTAATATTCAAATTTTAACAGTGGTCCTAAGATAGCTGTTGTCTGATATTTTGTATTTACGCTTATATGCCCTCTATTAGAAATCAATTTATTTTAATACAAGAAGAAAACTATTAGCTTTTTAATATTTAGACCTGTAAAAATGAACATGTCTTAATATATACTTTAAAAGTTCTTCATAGTTTTTTTAAAAATAAGCAACAAGAAGAGGTTAAAAAGTATTATATCATGATATTCATTCAATAAAACCTAATATTCATTAGATGACAAATCACTAGACAATATTTGGAAGGCTATAACCTGGTTTAAAATATCACAAGATTTTGAAACACCTTGAAATACACTTGGATCTTTCCTGAAATTATCTTTATGTTTTCAATATCAGTCAAGTGTTCAATACATCAAACTTTGGCATTGTATATGCATTTTTCAAAGAGATATTACCTGTATTAACAACAGATATTGTCATAGATTCTACTCAAGTAAATAAAATACTGATTATCTGTTTCATTTTTTTCTGGACTAAAATATATACACAAACTCACATATACAAAGAGGAAAATAAAAATGTTTTATCACCTGAGTTACTGTTAAATATTGAATTCTCAAAGCTATTTAGAATTTTTTTTCTAGATTTAAAGTAAGTGGGAAAGTAACACTGGAGTACACATAATTTAACTAAAGAAAATATATTATTGCCATGTATAACAATAGCTAAAACATGCTTGAGTCTATAAGGGAATAGGGCAGCAAGTAATATTCAAGAGTGGGGAACCCCACAGTAAACCAAGGGATGGGTTGCATTTAAGAACTCCTGCAGCACAGCAGGAAGAAAGGAGAAGCCCTCATGCTAAGAAGCCTTGTGAAATTCAGGGGTCTCCTGCCCTCTCAAAATTATGAAAGTGAAACTAAAACCTAAGAAATTACAAATGAATGAAAATCTCCAAAAGAAAGCACTGATAAGCTGCACTTTAGAGTTGCAGCTAGTATTTTGCTCTTGACAAAAAAAAGCACCCTTGGAGGGTTGTTTAATAAAGAAGAAAACACCATTTCTGTCACCCTAAAAGTCTGGGTGAATCTGAAAGCATAGAGCACAGCTTATGTCAGAGTGACTGTACTATGTTGGAAATGAATTTCAAGAAGCAACTTTGACAGGTTTCAACCTTTAGGGTAGAGAGATTTTATTACTTTCTTAAACTTTTAATTTACCACGTTTACCACTATTCAAAAGAAATGCGGCTTGACTTAAAGAAATGTGTGCTCACATAAACAAGCTACATAAAATAAATGTAAATAGCTGTTAACAAAGGTAAGCATAGTGTCCCACATTATTTTTACTGAAACATACTAATGTTGAATGCAATACTGAACATTTTTCATTCAAAATTTCTTTTTTTTCTAAATTATTTGTGTTTCAAAATAAATCATATGACTTCTGACCATGTGCAGAAATTTCACAATTATATGAGGAAAAATGAAAATAAAATTCTATGTTCCTCATCCTAGGTTGAGTGACTAGTTATCTCATTATTAATAGAGCCATGAAATGAATTGTCATTTTGTAATACCACATGATTTAGCTGATATTGGACATACTGATTTTAATAGAAATACACACCCAAGAACTAGCCAGGAATTTATTTTTTCTGTTCAAAGAGATAAATATAAAACAAAAAGAAACCCCTAGATAAAACAAACTACATGATAAGTAGATACTTACTGTTAACATGTTATTCTTGGATTTTTCTCAACTTTTTACCTATTTGGAGTGAAAACGAACAAAATGTTTCCAGACACAGTTGGAAAACTCATCAGAAGAAAGCACTCTGCTGGAGTCCATTCTGCTGATGTGTTTGTTTAAACTTCTGCCTGGGCTTCGAGAAGCACAGGACATGCACTCATATATATTTCAGTTAAATCGGAGTCATCGTCTTATGTATAAATGGGTAAGTGCACTTGCAAATGTGTCAACGTACAAACAATGTGAACGTGAAGAGACATCGCGCAACATGTCGACCACTGAGATTTGACTTTACCGTTTGACTCTGTTTCCTTTCACTGAATTGCAAGCATCATTTCCAGAAATGCCACAGCAAACAAAGCACTTAAAAGAAAGCAAAATCAGCAGGGGCAGGTTTTTCTTATCCCCCTGTCCACCAGCTCACATCCGTTCTGACAAAATCGCTCTATTTATTAGAATAGCTAAGATAAATGACTTGCTGTGCACTTCTTTATCCACTCTGTACATAATCACAAAAAATATCTTCTGCACAGAACTTCTTGGAGTTCATTAGGTTGCTCTAATTCTCCTGAAGGCGGGCCTTGTCTATGGGTTTAGAATGTCATTAAGTCAACACTGAACCAGTAATCGTCAAACATATCTCCAGGGCAATGAGTTTAAATGGACTCTCATTTCAGACACAGTGTATATTCCCTTCCAGTGCAATACAATATTATTTTTCAAAATTACCTATTTAACAAGCACTGATTGCCTAAATATTTTAGAATGTCCAGGAAACAAATTATTTTGGCACATCTTCTGACAAATAAGATAGCTAGTTCTTTAAATGCCACTACCACATAACTTATTATTGTGTTTTCCTTGGAACGCTTGGTCATTTTTCAAACACACCTGCTTTACATTTTGTGGTTATTATAGTGCAGTTTGAGAAATTATACCCAAGAAGTCATCATCATAATTTTTCTGCATATTTGAAAGAAAAGGTTAAAATCAAATTTAAAGCTTCAATTTAAAAATGATTATATGATTTTTACTGGAATATGTTTGATGAATACAATTGTACCAGTAGAATAAAATTGATACTATAAATAAATTCGGTCCACCCCTGAATGCCTCATAAATTGTGTTATTCCTCACTATTTTCCATTCTGTGATATGTAAGATCTCTTATCATATATACAATAAAGCACAATAATTTAATCTATACCTTTCATTTGTGTAAATGTATCAGATTATTTTCCTTGTCTCTGAGAGTTCCTTTTCAGAATTTATCTAATGTTGCTCAGTTTGGGGAACAAAAGATGTTTAGAAACTAGAAAAATTTGTCCTTTGTTAACTTTTGCTTTGAACAACCTTACTGTGTGCTCAGGAGATTTTTTTGTCATAAGAACATATTAATACATGACATGTGAATGGATCTTTGTTGTCCTGTCTATTATTGTTTATAGTATTATAAAATCAGTAGAAATTTTTTAAATATTTTATGGTTATAAGCTTGGAATTTTGAAAGTCACACTTATTTTTGACAGAAATTTGGTAAACATTAATGGTCAATAGTAATTTTTTAAATTTTTCATTTACTTTATGGAATATCTGATAACAAATAGTGTACATAATTATATATTTACAACCTAAAACATTTTTATTTCCTTCTATGTCTTTGTATAGTTTATATAATTGCAAAGCAGTTTACTGCACATCTTTAACTGAAAGAGTTCAACTTTTTGAAATATATTTGAATTCTAAAACACGATGATTTTTTAATTGAGTTTGCAATGATCACAAGCTTGATAGAATAATTAAAGAATATTATTTAGCTTTTCTGTAAAAATAGGTTTTATAAAAAAAGAATTAGGGTCATGATTTTTGACACACACGTGTAAATATTACTGTCTTTCTGGTGTAAGAAACTGAAAGTCTAAATAAGGACCAATATATATAATAGATATCGTGAAATGGTAAGAAAATGTTCAAATTGGAAGGGGAACTAGGAAAGGAAGAGGAGAAAAAGCAGGAAAGAATAAGAAAAAAATGAGAAAAGGAAACAATGGTAACAAAGCTTTATAGGTAAGGAAGGGAAGAGAGGTTGAATAGGAGAAAAGAAGAAAAGAAAGAAGTGAAAAGATTATATATAGCTATAGATATAGAAGTACAAAATAATGACACTCCTAATCTCTATTCATCAAAAAGAACAGTTTGTGCTTTCATTGACCATTTTTTCATGACTATATTTTATAATCTGAGCAACTAATTTGAGGACAATTATATGAAATATATTAGCCATTGTTAATCTCCTATTATTTTGCTTTGAAATTGTGCATCATCTTTTTTATTCTTTTTTCATTTTAAAATAAGAAAGAATCAAGATATATAATGAACAGGTAAAAATTCCCTATGATGAATGTTAATATTATGTATATCTAAAATGTACCAATGAAATGCATTAAGAAAATTAAAATTAAAGTCTGCTTACCATGTTTTAATTGCATTTCCTACTGATGTTTGCCTCTTATTAGTAAAGTCTAAAAGAAAATCTGTTGTTGAATAGAAGTGAGAAAAACAAACTTATGAAATGAAAACCATGTTATGACTTAAATGGATAGAAGCAACCTCTGATTTGAAAGATCATTATTAATAATATATTAAGTTTGTTGCATGATGACCCTGTACCCAAAACTACTGTAAGTTTTTTGAATTATTCAAACTTCCCCCAAACCTAATGAGTACAATACAATTTTATGTCTATTTTGTAATTTAACTGAATGCTGACTGAATTACTTAAGGCAACATAGTAGTGATTGAGCTATGAAAAGAATTTGCTCTCTCCTGCCTCACTCTCCACACTTTTATAATGGAAAAACTTGGTGAATCCTTTTTATGAGATTAATAAAAATTATCTCTTATGACAGAGACCAGCTAACCATGAAAAGCCTAGCATTAAGTTACACGTAAAAGAATTGAAGTAAAATGAAGAATTAAACAAATTGAGGAATGTAAGTATATTATTTCTGGAGCAAGATTGTGGATTAAGTACACACCCATGCCCTTTTGGATTCCCAAACCTATTTAAATGTAACTAAACACATCCAAAATAAAGTCAGTCATACTAATCAGGGACTATATTCCTTATGATTTTGTGCAGAATTTTGAGATATAAAGAGTGAAGTGGAATGAGTGACGAATTGGAGAGAGAAGACAGGCGAAGGTGAGCACAAGGCAAAGTTGTGATGAAGTCTGTGGTTTTCTACCTGACAGAACTCTGCGGGGATTCCAAACAATGTGTGACAGTCCTTGGAAAATGTAAAGGTACAACATGAAGAAAGGTTTTAGATTCACAGTTCAGCAATGATGTCTAAACTAAAAGGAGTGAGTCCATCAAACCTCTAAAGAAGATACATAATCTGCCATTGAATTCCTAAACCTAGCACCCAGATTCAAGCCCTCTGCTTCTGTCATGTATGATAAATAGTTTGACTTGTCTGCCAGCATTTTGACCAATTGTAAAATGAAGAGTGCCAGGACTCATGCGAACATAGTAATTACTTTAGGAAAATGCTTACATATGACAATTAAATTCAGCATCAGCTGTGTGTAATAATTAAATGAGTGCTTTGTTTGTGTTAATAAAAATGGAAAGCTGGAGTTCATTAGGTATTTAAGAAAAAAATAAAGAGAGAAATATCACACTAAAAATACTACACAAAGAAATAATTCTAGGAATACACGGGGCTTTTTTCCCTGCTTCTTTTTGTTTCTTTGCTCTGTTTTTTTTTTTTTTTTTTTGAGTTTTTGCTGTGTAATAAGGATAGCAGTAAATTCTCTATATAGTCCCGACTGGCCTTGAACTCACAATCTTACAAATTCCCAAATGCTGTTTTGCCTAGTTTACCAAGGCATTTGAGAAAAAGCTAATTAGTAATTTTGGAGAATATATGAAATATTTATTTGATAGCTCAATCTAGGGTGATATAAAAGCTACATTCAGACAACCACAATGACATTTTTAGAATTTTAAATGGATGATAAATGAAAAGTTCAATACATTTAAAGAATATAAATAGAAAAATTTGAACATAATATAAAAAATAATAGGCAGAAGATTTAATATGTGCAGAGATGCTATTCTATAGACAAATCAAAAAGCAATGGAAAATGCAAAGGCTGTAGCCAATAAGTAAATGCTAGGGGAAATCACAAAGGTGTAAGGCAACAATTTTAAAGTTAAAAGCTCACAGTAGCTGTTCATTTCTAATTTTCATAACACTATTTTTAAAGTTTTAACTCTGCTTTAGAAGTATTAACAAAGTCCATTAATTTCCACACTAATAATTATAATGAAACAATTGTAGAAATTTCCATACGATAGAAACAGAACAATGAATCAAAAATTTTAGATGTTAAGAATCATAGCATTTAGGCTGGTAGCACTGGGTAGAGTTGAGGGGAATGGGAGACTTCCCTGTGCTTAGTCCTTGGTTTCGAACCACAGCACAAGAAAAGAAGAAAAGAAAAGAAAGAAGAGAAGAGAAGAGAAATCATAACAACTGTTGAGTTACCTTGCACTGTAAGTTAAAATAGTACAGATTCAGTGCTGTTAAATAATTATTAAAGTGTAGTTTTTGTGGTGCTATTTAATAGATCTTCCCTTAATTACATATATTTAGCATATTGATTTTTTCGTTGTTAAAACCTGAAATTAATTAACATATACTCTTCAGGAAAAATGGTAGGTTCTGATATTTTTTAAAGTTTTTTTTTGGTTTTTGTTTTTTTTAGTTTGTGTTTCTGAGGAATTTTAGGTAGGTGATGTCAACAAGGTAAAAAAGGGCAGCCGTGGATACAGAAAAGTTTCTGTTATATGAAAAGCTCCACATTCTGTCTCAGCAAATGACATCAACATATTTTTATTTCTAACATACAAAGCATTTCTTGGCTTCTTCCAGATGCCTGTATTTGTTAGAAATGTTCTATCTTCTATGTTCTAGGATATGTAATAGTTGATAACCATCTGAAGCTCTCTATAAAGACATGTTTAATATCAATTTATGCTAGTTTACTCCTGGTAAAACACATGAGACTATTTAATGAACTTGAGGTTTATAAAACTTAAACTGAGAGAAGAGTTGCTCAGTTTTCTTCTTACACTGTTACTGACATTAATATTTTTCATCTTATTTTTAGTAAGAAATATCTTAAATCACTTTATACACTCTCTAAATGATTTCTTGAAGATAAAACATTTCATTACTTAAGAAGAAAATTTTAACACAGTTTTGGCAATGGTTGTATCAGTAATGGATTACCTGTGCTATAGGAAGTGCTACAAATGCACAGAGGTGAAAAGTATAGTCATTTATTTTTTCCTTTAGCAAGGCAGACAAAGTATTTTTGAACATAAATCAATCCTTTGGTATTTTTAGTTAATTTATATACCTTGTTCATTTTACCTGAAAAGCAGTCTTACTTTTGGTATGATATAACATTAAAACAAATTATTATTATAAGGCTTTTGCTTCACACTTTCTGTAGAGTGCAGTGTAAAATCTATGTAAAACTTGGATCTCATAGGAAAGAGAAAAATCTGAAAGTGATGACTTTTTTTTTTTTTTTTTCTGTACCAGAGATCAAACTCACGACCTTGCAACTGCCTGGCAGGTGCTTACGCCACTGAGCTAAACCCTCGGCCCAGAAAAATCCAAAAGTGATTGTGAGTGTATGTATAGTTGATGCATACATTCATAGAGTAACATAACAAATATTCAGTAGCCAACCCAACATCTCAGATTTCTGTAGTTTTCTGTTTTTGTGAATGAGGAAATAATGGATAGAAATTTAACTAACACACTGAAATAGTTGACATTAGACTCTAGCAAGAAAATTGAACATATTCCATTTTGCTCATATAAAAGAGGTAGTTTTAGAGGTGGGCATAAATCTATTCACGTGACAAATACTTTCAGAATGTTCCCTGTGTGCCAGGTAGTGTTCTAGAAAAGACAGACAAAGTGCCTGCCATAGTGGAGATGGCTGCTGATTTAAGTGAACAGCACGGTGACCTGCGTGACAGTGACCAGCACTTGAATAGAGGAGAAAGGACACAGGTCAAAGCTAAGAAGACCAGGGACAGTGGGCAGTTTCCAGTGATGTTCAAGAAATAATTTTGAAAGATCTTTGAAGTTTCTTCAAGGCTAATCTCAATGTTGTCGCTCCAGCTTTCCTTAGTGCTTCCTTCCTCCGTCTCCATCAGATACTGCTTCCTTTTCGCCTTCTCAATTATTCCTCACATAAAATCATAATTCTCCACGCTGACCCTTCATTATGCTATTTTAGTATACTTAGTTAAGTTGATTTTTCTCCACTTCCCACTTTATGATGATGAAGCAGAGTCATTTCTTTTGTATCTGTGAGGCGTGAGTTACAAGATGCCACCTGGACACTGGAATCTCTGGATTCTCCAGTCCCTCATACAAAATGGATTAATGTTTGTATATATATCACCATGATGTTCTTACGCTATTATACTGTCTCTAGATTACTTATCATGTATAATACAATATAAACAATATGTAAATAAATGTCATTTATATTGTTTAGGAAAAATGACAAGAAAAATCTGTGCATATTCAGCATGGATCCAATATTTTCCCAAATATTCCCCACCCATATATACAGACGTAGATGTAAATGTGGAATGTTGACTGTAGTTTACTTCCTAATTATTTTATTGTCTGTCTTCCCAATCTCCACTATAAGTTTTATGGAAGCAGACTTCACTTTTTTCCATATTCTATCCCTTAAGCGTTATTTAGACTTGCCAGGCCCTTCACAAATACTTGTTGAATATGCAATTAAATAATTATGCTATCATCCTTGATATATCCATTTTCTTCTACTTTTATATCTAGGAAACTACTGCATTGTCTTTAGTTTTCCTCCTAAATATTGCTTTAAATGGGACACATATCTCCCATTTATTATAACATTTTGACTTTTTTATATTTATTATTATAGCCATTATTATTATAACCATCACCTACTGTTCTGAATGTCTACCATTGCCCTTCCCAGAGCCATTTAATGTATCCAGAAGGAGATTGGTAAAATACTTATCTGATTAACACATTTCCATTTTAAGAATTCCTCAATGAAATTTATAGTTCTTACAATGAAGTTCCAAATCCAGTATAATGTAGCTAGGCCAATAATTCCAGCTGTCACTTTCACATTACTAAAATCACAATGTGTTTCTTTCTTTCTAATTAGCTTTGCAAAGAAATGATTCATTCCTGGTCAATATCCTCATGTCCATTCAATTTCATCAATTCTCTGCTTTTAGATCAAAAACTTTCTGAGGAAATAATTCTCCAACTCCTAGAACTCTATAATGGTGCATAGATTTCTCACCTTTTATTCATAGCCCTAATTCAAATTGGAAATTCACATATAAGAAATTAATTATTTTTTGTTTCCTGAATTGGGTTGTGAGCCCAGTGAAAATGTAAATCACTTATGTATTTGTTTTGGATGCCATTTTGTCCTTGGCATCCTTTTTCCCATTTTTTATTTTATGGAAATAAAACTAAAAATTTCATAAATAATAAGAATAAGAATAGTTATCACACAATATTATTATACCTTTGAAGTAGTTATTCATAGTACAAGACATAAACCAAAATTGCCTTACAAAAAAGAAACAGATAAAAACAAAAATCTTTATTTTCAGTGAACTAAGATAAATGGACAGTATAAATGAAACCAGTAAGTATATATATTGAAATATTTTCAAATCAGTGAAATTTGTAGTTTGAGGAAGTAATTGAGCTTCCCCTTTTTCCTCCTTATCTCTCTTTTATTTTTTTTTTCTGTTTCTCATTCCCAAAAACCATGGGATATTTGAGCTTGCACATCTGACTTATTTCACTTAAAATTATGTTCTCAAGTTGCATCCATTTACCTATGAATGCCTCAAATTTATCCTTCTTGATGACAGCATAGTATCCTACATTATGCAAATACAAAAATGTCCTTACTCATTTGTCTGTTGACGGACATTTATGCTGATTATATTTGTGGATTCCTTATATTATTTCTTGTGCCATTGGATTACTGTCCACAAATTCCCTCTGCATGCCTATGTCTTCAAGAGTTGTACCTACTTTATCTTCTAATAGATTGTCTTCATTTTAATATTTAAATTTTTTATCCATTTTGATTTTAGTTTAGAGCCTCATGAGATATGTGGGTTTCAACTCATTTTTATGAATGTGGATTTTTCAATTTTTCCAGCGTCATTTATTGAAGTTTATGATTTGGCTCCTTTGTCAAATATCAAATAGCTCTATGGACCTGGGGTTATTTCTGCTCCTTCTATTGTCAGAGATCCACTTGCCTATCTTTGTGCCAATATCTTGCTGTTCTAATCAGTGTAGTTTCACAATATAATCTCATGTCTGGAATTGTGATGACATTTGCTTTACCTTTGTTACACAGGATTGCTTCTGCTATTCTGGTTCCCTTTTGATTACAAATAAATTTTAGGAATTTTTTTCTAGCTCTATGAGAAATAGCATTGGTATTTTGAATAGGATTGTGTTAAATTTGCATATCAATTTTGGAAGTCTATTCATTTTATCTATGTTTGTTCTGCTTAATCAAGAACAGGGAATATTTTCTGTTTTCTTGTGTTCTCCTTGATTTCCATTTTCAGTCTGATGTAATTTTCATTGTAGAGGCTTCTCCCTTCTCACTACAAAAGTATTTGTTTTTGATGCTGTTGTGAATGGTATGGCTTTTGTAATTCATTTTTCAGTGAGTTCAATATTAACGTATAGGAATGCTATTTATTTTTGTATGTCTGTTTTGCATCCTGCTACACTGCTGAATTTGGTTATCAATTCTATGAGTCTTCTGATGGAGCTTTTGTGTCTGGTAAGTAAAGGATCATTTAATCTTCATGAAATGATTGTTTTACTTTGTCTTTTTCTGCATGTATCCTTTGCATTTCTTTTTCTTGCCTGGCTGCTCTGGCAAATGCTTTGAGGACAAGCTGTACAAGAGTGGTGACAATGGACGCCTTTGTCCTGTTTCCTTCCTGAGTGTTGGTCCCTTCAGTCAGGTTGGTTTCTGGCTTGTTGACTCTTGTTGACTTTACTACCCTGTGCTCTGGAGAACTCAGGACCTGGGGGCAAACACTCAATTCTAGAACCCCCAGTCTCTTGTTTAGATCTTTGGAGGGCCAGTGTGTCAGCTTGGGGCTGAATCCTGAGTGGGTTGTAGGCAGACTGTCACTGTGGATGGAAGCTTCCTGGGTTCTCCTGTCCTTGGCATCTTGTACACAATAGATACTCAAGCATAAATTTAAAAAAAAATAGAACAATGGGTAATCATCTTCGTTTCCCCTTAACAGGTTTATAATAAAGAAAAACTTGACCCAATTAAGACCAGCAAACCTGAGAATAAATATACAATTGAATCAATATTTTGTGATAGTGCTTACCTCATCCCATTGTGTCAATTTAAGTGGGCTGAATAATAGTCAAGTGCTAAGACTCCTTGAAATAACTCGGTAAGTAAAGTTCATGAGACTCTGTAAATCTAAACCCAAAGAATATATAAATACAGTTGAAGAGTTATTTATTTTTGCTATTCCTGTTTTCATTATGCTTGACAATTTAAAAAGAGTTTTGTTATAATCCATTGGCCTATTACTGTGTGCTTGTATGATGAAATTGCAGTGAGATTCATTACATAATATTTTTAGTATGAACCATAGAAATTCCAGAGTAGCACAGGTACTGTACCATGGAGATTAGGACAGTTTAGCCTTGAATTCAAGTTTGTCAACAGGTAGCTTGTGATGGAGGAGATGAAATTTCTGCCTAATCATTGGCGAAAGTTGTAATGATATATGAAATGAAGATTCCTCACTTAAGCAGTGCATAGAGAATAGCAAACCTCCTCTGCAATCACCACTCTGCTGCTTTCTCTAAAGTAACCTTGCACTGCAGACAACAGAAAGTCCATGTAACCAAAAAAAAACAAAAAAACACTTCAGTTTATCAGAGAAAATGAGAAAGGATTATTTTGGGGACTTGGGGAAATGAAGAACTAGGTACCCTATATTATAGAAGTCTTATTTTTATCACGAACATTATTTCCTCTGAAACAAGCATTAGCGTCAATGCAATGTGAGTGTTGAAGAGCATAGAAACATGTACACACATGTACATGCTCCATTGAATTAAGCTACTCAAAAATAATGCTTTGAGAAAATGTATGTTAAAATCCCAAGTAAATATTTAAACCAGTTTTATGTTATTTTCTAATGCTTGAGAACAGCCTATGATAAGAAAAGTTATTCACTCACCAATTTATTAAGCTGTTGTTTATCAAAGTGACTACATTTTTTGCACCCTCAAAACTGAGTCGATTAATGAACAAATCAGCAAATAGCACTGTCCCACTAAAATTATCCTGCAAATTCTGACAATAGAGGAAATACACCTAGCATGCAGTGCACTTTCAGTGGAGTAGAGTGAAGGAAAGAGAAGTATGAAGTTTTTTATTATAAATATGTTGACCAAAGAATTTCTCACTGTGAAGCCCTTTGGAAAAATGTCTTGAAAGAATCAGTGGACAAACTACTATTTGCAATAAGGACGTTTTAGCCACCAGGGGAAGCAGAGTCGTTGGGAGCCTACCCTAAATATTCTAGAAACACCTATGATAATGCGGAAGTGCAAACACAGAAAACAGAGGAGGGAACCGGAGAATTGACGGCCAGAGGCAGCAGGATGAGTGGAGTTTTCTTCCAAGCTGTGCTTGACCTCAAAGTAGAACTGTTAGAAGGGTTAGAAATAGACTGTGCCCTGGTCAGAATGTCACTGTACTTGCTTCAGGGAAGGATGAAGATCGTTAAGCAATTCTACACTAATGGAGGAGAGGTGGAGTGATGTCTTTCACTAGGATGGAAGCCCTGGAAGACAAAAGATTGGTGAGATTAAAAGGGAAGAAAGAGAAAAAACTGCAGCCACTCCAGATAAGTAATATAACCAGATAAGGGAGAGGGAGATAGACGGAGAGGGAGTAAGTTTGTGGACATTATTTTTTACTGTAGTAGTTTGAGATTCTGAATCCCCGTTCATTATCTTATATGAATAAAATACTATACTCATACACTAAAGAAGATACTATAAGAATCAACTTTCTCATTTTTAATGAAGGCTGTTACAAGCACAAAAATTGGAGTGTCTGAAGTGAACTGTGTGATATTGGGTTGGAATAGATCCTATCAGCATAGATGAAAATAAAAGGAATAAAAATAGATGTGCATATCAACAAATATGAATATTTCCTGGATTTTTTCCCTCCTTGGAGAGCAAGGAAACAGGTATTTTGATATGGTGAGCACACCTGGTGTGCAAATTTTGATTTGTAAAATATTACTTATTATTAAATCTAGGAATGAGTCCAGTGTTGGGTGATAAAAAGGACCGACAAGAACATGTTAAAGAACACAGGGGCCAGCTTGAGGTGACTTCCTCTGACCAAATCAAGTTGACCCTGAGAATAACGACAGTAATGTTTTATAACCTGTAAAGCAGAGGCATCTATTCTGTAATAATATATATATATATATATATATATATATATATATATATATATACAAACTTAATAGGGGAAATGAAAAATAATTTCTTTACAATTACAACTAATGAAACAATAAATGTAGAAGAGAGGATATAGTGAATTAATGACTTTTTGCTAATCATCAAATATAATTGACCCAATTAATAACCAATAATAAAAGCTAAAATTAATAAATTAAAGTTTGATGAGGAACAGGATATTCAGAGTCTCAAAGTACCTCCCTACCTATTATAAAGTAGGGAACTGTATGTAATTCCAAAAGGGAAAATAGAACTTCACAGTGGATAACACTAACAAAACCCATTTAAAATCAGTGAGCAAAACCAGTATGATTGAAAATGTGACAAATTAACATATTCACATGATATACCTGCCAGCCCACAAAATCACTTAATAAAACTTGGGCCAAAAACCAGGTAGTCTGAAGTTCAGTGAGCAAATACTGTTGAAAATTTACAAAACAGTCTTTACCCTTAAAGCTCAAGATCTTGAAGGACTAAAATTTACTAATGAAATGTTCCCATTGTAGGATACCCAAAATAACCTGGTCAGGGAGTGGAATGAACAATTTCTAATTTTAAGAATTATATTTTGAATATGTCAAAAATAATTATCATTCTTGGAAAGTGCACGTCGAAGTATTTAAAATTAATATCTATGATGTCTACAATTTACTCTCAAATGAATTGCGGGCCAGTAAGAATAAATATCTGCAGGACAGATAGAGAACAAAACAAATAGGGCAAATTTAAACAAATGTTTAAACCTGTGAGAATGGATCAATAACAGTTCTATGCACTTCCATCTTTTAAAGTTTGAAATTAAATCAGAATAAAATATAAAGACTTCAATGAAATTTTGATTCTTTTAGTAAGAAATAACATCTCAATATTGAATCCTCCAATGTAGGAAAGTCTACTTTTTTCTTTCTTTCTTTCTTTCTTTCTTTCTTTCTTTCTTTCTTTCTTTCTTTCTTTCTTTCTCTCTCTCTCTCTCTCTCTCTCTCTCTCTCTCTCTTTCTCTCTTTCTTTCTTTCTTTCTTTCTTTCTTTCTTTCTTTCTTTCTTTCTTTCTTTCTTTCTTTCTTTTCATGCTGGGGATCAAACTCACCACCTTGCATTTCCCAAGCAGGCACTTACCCACTGAGCTAAACTCCCAAATGTCTACTTCTTATTTTAAGTATTTCTTTGCCTCTCAGTAAAACATTATTGTTCCATTTTTCTTCTCTACTTGTTAAATTAATAAAAATATGTAAAAGTTTACCAGATACAAACTAGGAAAAATCTATTCCACTCATCATCTTAATTAGGCAAATCAAATATTTATTATTAAATTTGATCATATATTGACAAATATTCACGTTTATAATATTCAAGTTAATAAATTAATGATATCATTTTAATAGATTTATCAGATGATACAATAAAATAAAGAATTTCATGAATGTTTACAGAATCATTTTATGGTTTCTTATCTTTATAAATAAGTTATGCTAATTTTCCAATTTTGATTTTTACTATATTCACTTTTAAAATATATGCACACTTGAGTGACCTGTTTTACTTTTTGGTGCTACTTGTTTAAGCAAATCTTTCAATTCATAAACATTAAAAATTATTTTTATTTTATATAAGATAAAGATGTTGAGCTCATAATATGCTACTTTTCTGCTCTGAATGGCTCGTGGAGCTCAGTAAGTCAATGGTTATGTAAACCAATGCTTCTTTTGAAGCATCAGTGTTAGATGCGGACAAAAGGCGGCATCTGCTTTTCTGATAGGAAGGAAAGGGGCGAGGATCATAATAGAAGTGCTGAAATGTGGCCCAGGTTGACTGCAGGATTGAGATACTTTCTTTCCAACTGCTAGCCCTGATGTGTGTACTGCCTCTGTGACGGTCCTGATTCAGAATTATGGAAAATAGTTTTCTTTATCATAAAACTTTGTAAAAAGAAAAATGAAAACAAAACTTTAAAGTGGAGCCATTCTTCACTGCTTAGCAGATACATATTTTAAATGTCTTACTAGAAGCTACTCCAGTCATTATGGGTCCATGAATAAAAAGAAAATTGTGGAAATTCCAGCTTATTATTCTAATGCAGTTGAACTTTTGTATCACCATCCCTGTATTCTAAGTTGGTAGAACTAAGCCCTCGTTAGCCATATATTCTCTTGCTAGAAGCAGAACACAGCCTACCTGACTGGTATCTTCACCAGCAAACCAAATAGAGATTCAAGGCAACACAGTCACTAGCAAGGCAGCTACATCTACAATGAACAGGGGACAAAGAGATCACAGGGACACCTTTGGCCAGCGCTGGAGAAAATATATAATAATATAGAGAAGATTTCCAGTGTCACAGAGGGTTGCATAGGTTGTGTGAGAATACTATGCCATATTCAGGGGACTCACTGCAGATTTATACACCTGTGTGATTCTTGAAAAGTCCCACCTGCATACTAAAGGATAATTACATTAGGAGCTGAGAATCTTAAATTGGCATATCTGCTCTTATTTACAAGTTAGTTTCATTTTCATTTTACTGTATACTCATTAAAGGTATTGTCTTTACTGTAAATCATATAGACTGTAAATTGTATAGACCTATACAATAATTAAAGAAGAGTAAAAATCAATGCCAGTCACTGTCTTTAATTTTTCTAGTCATGTTATGACACCTGTCACAGCAATTTAACTTGTTCACAGTTACTGGGCAGATCTGATAAGAAAAGTGTTTCTTCTTAATATTCCTCTAGTCATGGAATATTGGGCAAGTCATGAAGGGCATTTCCACCTGGTTACCTCAAATTGTTTGCTCATTTTACTCTTTTTATTTGCCAAGCTCCTGCTTCTGATTTCTTCTCACTGATGTGTATTTTTATGTGCTTCTCTACTATCTGATCCACAGCTGGTGTGTACCCAAGTACATGCTCGGAGGACTGACCTAGAAGTGCCCACAGGATGCTGGCTGAATGTACAACAAACACATTTCCTAGTTTGGGGGAGTTGGCTGATTCTTCCTTGTCTTGCGATGCTTGAAGCCTGATTCAAAGCCCTGTGCATTTATCTGTGCTGCTTGCCTCTGTCAAGGTAGCAACCCTGTTCCTGCTTTGTCTCTTTAAACCTCTATGATAATTAAATGAAAAGAAGGACATAAATAAAGGAATGTACCCCGGAACTTTTCATTATTAATGTTCCTTGACTAAATTAGAAATCTGCTGGTGTACCCCAAGGGGGTGATTAATTTAGCAGACAAGGAGTTTTGATTAACAAGGAATGAAATGCCTGACATGTGGTCTATTTATCAGTTATTATGATATTAAACCATTCTAATCATTGTGGTGCCTAAATTAAGACTTCACAGCCTAAATGTCACTTCCCTTTGCTGCTTTTGATTCGGCGATGTTTTACGGGCTTATTATCTGGGAATGTGTGTGCATATGCATATGCAAGTGGCCCATGACCTCACTCATCTTTGAAGACAAATAATACAGCAAAAAAGTTCCTGACACCTGCCTTGTCCCTATTTCTCCAGGTCTCAGGAGAGACGAAGATACGCAGAATCTTAGAGTTGTTGAATGACTTGATCGCTGTCAGAGTTCAGATGCAATTATGACATATATTATGTTAGTACTTAGCACTGAAAAATAAGTTGTTAGAATATTTAATTAAAGGCTGTTTTAATAGAAGATTGATTCTACTAGGTCCAAATAATAAAAGTTATACCCTGTTAGTTTTAATTTTGTCTCTGCTTTAAAGATAAACAACATAGGAAAAAGGAAAAAAATATAGAGTTGTACATATTTAATGCCCATAAGTTCAATTGCTTATTGTAATCCTATAAAATATTTCAATGTTATGAGTTACAGGGAATGCTTACAATAAATAGTCCATCAAATACTTTTGCTTCACATATTTTAGGGTAATTATTTTTATATCCTGAAGTATTTCTTGTTTTTTTCTATGTCAGGATTCTTTGTACTCTAGTTATTTTGAAATGTGCAATAATTATTGTAGATTGTAGTAACTTTATGTGCAATAAAACACCACGGCACATCCTTCCCATCTAACAAGCTTTGCACCTGTCCTCCAGCCTCTCTGTATCCTCCCTTCCTATTAGTGATCACTATTGCACTCCCTACTGCTGTGATGCAACTTATTTAGTGTCCACAAGTGAGAACATGCAGTATTGATCTTTCATTACCTGGCTTATTCACTCACATCCTCCTGTTCTGTTCGTGTTGCTATAGATGACAATACTCATCCATTTGTGGCCAAATATTATTCCAGTGTATATGTGTACTACATTTTCTTCACTTATTCATTTAAAGATCAACAATATGATGTACAATTGTGGATATTGTTGCAATATCCACAATTGTGGAAGTACGACAATGATGATTGTTGTGCTTTGAAATGATGATTTAATTTCTTTGCACTATATACCTAATGGTGGATCATACTGTAGCCCTATTTTAATATTCTTTGGAAACAGCCATGCTGGGGATGGCTCAAATGCAAGGAAAGCACTAAGCCAGCTCCTACTGGCCATTTCTAGTCTTCTGAGAAGTGTTTCTGCAGATCTGTTGCTCATTTCTAAATCAGATATTTGGGGTTTTACTGTTGATTTGCAATTCTTCTATATTAGATATTAATCCATTGATGAACAAGATAGCAAATATTTTCTCACATTCTTCAACTTGTCTCTTTGTTGCTTTTCTTTGCATGAAGGAAGTTCTTAGTTTGATATAATTTCACTTCTCTGTTTTCATTTTTGTGCCAATGTCTTGAAATGTTTCTCTTCTGTATTTTTTTTAGTGATTTCATCAATTAAGGTCTTTAATTTGGTTATGTCTTTAATTTTTTTAAATTTTTTTTTTAATTCATAGCGGGGATCAAACTCAAAACTGCATGCTTACAAGGCAGGCACATATGCCGCTGAGCTAAATCCCCAGCCCCTATGTCTTTAATTTATTTAAGTTAATTTTTGCATCAGGTAAGGGCTAGATGTAGCATTCAATTACTCTGTATATAGGAATAATATTTTGCTAATACCAGTTATTAAACAAGTTATCTTTTCTCCAATGTATGTCTTTGACACTTTATTTTTAAGTCAGTTGCCTGTTAGGATATAGATTAATTTCTGGTTTCTCTGTTCTATTCCATTCATCCATTTGCTAGGTTTATGCCATTACCATATTTATTTTGTTATTATAGCTTTTTATTATGTTTTCTTAATTTTTATTTCTTGAATTTTAATAATTTATTTTATTTTTATTTTAATTTATTAGCCCAAGTGTGTAGTACGTAATGCTGACATTCCTTGTAGGAAGTTGTTACATGAGCATGGTACATCTTAAACCCTTTGTTCATCCATTTCCCTTCCCTCCCTTCCCACCACCCCTTGATGTCTCCCTTCCTTCCTTCCTTCCTTCCTTCCTTCCT